>JANHZU010006109.1:59836-73308 GCA_032468055.1 Acrochordus granulatus | reverse complement strand
AGATCTAAACTAGTAGAATCATAGAATATTAAGATTGGAAGGAATATTAAAAAGAATTTAATCTAATACCATTTATTCCAATATATATTTATAGCTCAAGGTTGACCCCTTATGGGGGTCTTGGTTGTTTCTTACAGACATTTTATTATTAAACTAGTAAGATCATCAGTATTAGAAGTCCAAATATGCGAGAAACTTCCTGGAAGCCTAACATTCAGACATATCAGCCATTAATGGGCACATACAGATCAACATCTACATACCATTCAAAAGAGACAATTAAAAAGCCAATAATGGAAACAAAAAGACCAAAACACCACATCACCAGCAATCAACACCCAGATAAGCAAAGATTAATACTAGACCAACAATCAATCAAGGAACTACAAACTCAGACAAACATGCTAAAACAGTAAACAACAGCTTAATCAAGGAATGACCACAAATACTCCCACTAACATTGACAGGCAAACCTCTAGTGTATAAAAAGAGAGCAAACCCATTCCCTTTTGGACTGATGATGTTACCTACTTTGGTAATGAAACTTCTGCAGGAAAACACAGAGCAACAAAGCATTTATTCTACTGTTACAGCATCCATGGCAGATGATCATTCATTTTCTGCTTAATCATTTGTCATACAGGAACCCCATCATTTGTCAATGTATATCTGTTCCATTGATTAACAGCTCTTATATTGGGATTTTTTCTTGTCTAATTTAAATCACTGGATATTGTAATTTATATCCATTTACCCTTTCTTGCCTTCTCAGACAATTCCTTGCTCTGTCCTCTCATTGAACTTCAGATTCTATTTCAGTGATGTTTATCACTGATTTCATACATCCTGAAATTCTCTCTTCTCAGGCTAATTATATCCAGTGTCTCCAAACTTCATCATAGGTTTTTCCTTTTAGGTCCTTATATCTTCATTGCTCTCCAGTCTCTCAATATTGCTCCTAAAAATGTGCCCAAAATTTAGCATAATATTCTAATGATAAGCTGAGCACTATAGAATAGAAATAACAAGGACTTCTTAAAAAATCATAATATTATTCTTTTGGGAATGCAATTAAGAAATGCATTTGCTTGCTTTCTTGCTAGTTCATTTTACTGTTTGTTTTTTTCAGTTGTATCACACTTCTGGTTCAATTCAGCATGTGATCCACTAAGAACCCAGATCCTTTTTGCCCAGTATAATCTACTTCATTCAATATTCATAAGTTTGATATTAATTGCCCAGTTTAGGACTTTGCACTGATCCCTGTTTATTTTGATGCTTTTCATCTATTGCTCTAGCTTGTCTGGATGCTCTGAATATTAATACTATATTCTAAGATATGTATTCTCCCACCTACATTTCTGCCATATAAATTTGATAATCATATTTTAAAACACTCATCCAAGTCACTTATAAATATATCAATATCACAGTGCCTAACTAATAACTCTGTGATGCCCTAATCATTTATTTTTAGTTTGACACTACATACTTTATTGGACACAACTGATTAGTACCTTGGGTATCCATCATAGTAATCAAATTTGAGTAATAAATAAAACAACTAAATAAAGCACAATGTTACATATTTAAGAAATATCACAGTTTAAGTGTTAAACAACAAATAAATAATCATATTATTCAGCCTTTCATTGCATAAATAAGAAAACGATTCAGAAGTTGAATCCAGCCTTTAAAAAAAAAAGAAATCTGTATATACATACTGTACATAACTAGGGCAAAATGGTGAAGTACCACATATATTTAAATAATTGTAATTGATCTAGCTGCACAATTTCATAATATTTCATACTAACAGAACGTTAATGATACAGCAATTGTATACTACTGATCAGCAACCCATTCATGGTGGACTTATATTACTTCTACCAGCAATAAAACAAACAGGGGTAAAAAGTTTTTCAAACACTAATCTGCTTTGTAGATTATAGCAAAGTATCTTCATTTATGTCTTACCATAATCTAATACAGATCACATTTATAGCTGTAATATTTATGAAAGTTAGTATAATTTAACATTGAAAATTAAAAATATTGAATAAATTAAATTATTCCTTTCTTAGAAAATCTAGGTACTTGGGACAATTAGCTCCATTTTTCAGGTGTTACACTGAAGAAAAATTCCTTTCCTCCTATAACAGTTATTTGTTGATTTTCACTTTTAGAGTGCAGTGAAAGTAATGTATTTGAAAATCTAAATCATTGGAGACTGCAGAGTGAGATAAGAGTGACAAAATGTACAATCTACTGACATGATGTAAAAACTGCAAATTATGTATTTGCATTCTGACATCCTGATACAAGTATATTAGATCTCTATCATGATGTCATTGTGATGTTATCATCATTCTGATGTAATCTCAGTTTGCTATGGGTATCTATGTAATCACTATCACTGCTAGTTTACATTCTGTGACATGCAATCAAGCTGAAAAGATGGACTTTCCACTATGGTTCTTTAACTTACCTTTTGAAAGTTACTTCCAGTCTTGTGTAAAGGAATAATGTAATTGCACTAATGTAATTATTAGATAATTTCTAATAGAAGTCCATGCTAATTAACATTTCTAATAGAAGTCCATGCAGAATGAAAGTAAAATGAAGTTGAAAAAGTTAACAGTGTTCATGGAATTGTAATTAACAATTAAGAATTTGTTCAAAGCCAGAAAGGCTTAAAGTTCATCTCCATAATAAGAAAGCATCACAAATTATGTAGTTAACCTTATAAGTATGTACACTGTTAAAAAAAATCTTAATTAAAAAATGAACTGGTTAATTGGAAAAACTATGAGTTCTATTTCCTACCTCTGCAGCAGAAATTGAAGATCATATTGATGCCTATCTCTCAAAGTAGGAATCTTAATCTTGCTATTATTTTAGTCAATATATGCTATCTAAGAACATAGTATTAATTATATTTTAATTTTTCAATGTGCATGCATTGAAAAATTTACTTTATGAAATATGCTACTCAAGCAAGTTAAGTGTCAAATAATTTGAAGAAGTTTTGGGTCTAAACTTTTGGTTTAGTCACCATTGTTAAGAAAAGCCATAGATAATTTAAAAAAAGTGTCCGTAGCCTTCTGGAGGCTTGTGATTCATGGCAACTGGAGTAACTTATTTGTTGTTTATAAGACCTTTCAGCATTATCCCAAAGCTTTCATCAATCATTGGTAAATTGGATTAGAGTCAATAAGATGTTAAAACTGACTTATCCTTTAACCGTCCACTGACTCCTTGTGACTGATGAAAGCCTTGGGATAAGGCTGAAAGCTCTTGTAAACAACAAAGAACTAAGTCTAGTTGTTAGGAATTACATGCCTACAGAAATATTTTTCCTGGATGAATGAGAAGCATCACAAGATGTCCATAGCCTGTTAATTAAATACAATCTCCATTTTATAAGAGAGAATTTCTTTTACTATCTGAGAACTATACACTGGTTGAACATCCCCCAAGGGCATTTACACTACCAAGTTGGTGGACATTTGGTTGATTCCAACCAAGCTTTTCTGGGAAATATAATATGTGTGAATTATAAAATCAAGGTTTAGTTTTTGTTTGTAGAAGCTGGAATAACTATTACTAGCCAAGTATAAAAAATTAATTGTAATATTATACCCTTTTAGTAACATTTTTGGGACCTAGTTTTGATTATAAAGATACAGAGGATCGCACCCTTCTGTTAGAAGAAAACAAGCACCTTACATAACAAAGATAACCACTCATCTTTGGGTCTTCCCTCTGCCAATTAGAGAATCAAAATAGTTCAGTATCAGCAGAATATCATTTGGCAGCTCTGTTTAAGATAGCCTTTTGGGACAAAAAAACAGGATAATTGCAAACAGTTTGTTAAAATTTCACCAATTAAACTTTCTATATTCCCTGGATTTCAAATGATCAGAATATGCTGAAGTTATTGGATTATTGGTCTGTAATATAATCTAGGATCTGTCAGGTGTTATGGATCTTGAGAAGTAGATAGGCTCTCTGCAGCATGAGCATAGCTTCTTCTCAGATGGATTTATGCCTTTCTTGGCTCATTCAGCAGCTTCATTGTTTGTAGCTGCTTGAATTAGAGAAGCTATAAATCCTTCTGTAGAAGAAAGATGGCTGCCTTGAAGGAGATATGATATGCCTGCTGCTGAAGAAGCCATCTCATAACTCAAATAACACTACAATTCCAACCTTTTCTTTTAGAGAAGAGATTAGAAAAGTTAGTGAGATATCAACTCCAAGAGATAATATAGGAAGATAAATTAAAATTAAATGTTAAGTCTGGGTAGGGACCCTGAAATGTTAAAGTTTTACTGGTATCCTGCAACATGCTCAGAATCAGAAAAACAGAAGTCTTATTAAATCTATCAGTATTCACTGACTTTAGAAACCATATGGCTTCTATGAGGAATGGAAGTGACTATACCTATTTTATGATAGTTTTTTGAGTCGATGATTTCACCAGTGTTTCAGGAGAGAAGAAATCAATCTGGTGGCTATTCTTATGTGAGATTTTGTTGAGTTCAGCACAACCCTCTCCCCCACACTTTTTTACTTCCAAATGAAATCACTGAGATAGAATAAACATAACAGTTTGCCCTGTGGAACATTTTTCCCTTTAAGATCCAGCAGACGCCTACCTTTTGAAACTTCTGGAAAGTAATTTAAAAGGTGGTTTTTCTTGTAGATACTGAGATAGGGTGAGATCTGAATGAGGAGAGTATTGTCAACTGTATCAGATTGTGACACCAGATTTTTATGTTTTGGGTTTTATTTTATTTTTTATTATCTGTATAAGTTGTTCTTATCCTTTGATTGTGAGCTGCCCAGAGATAGGGACATTTTAATTGTTTTAAATAAATATCTATGTATATTCTGATTAATTCAGGTCATGATTGGTAGCAAAATTGCAAAAAAATGCAAACTTTCTTAGATGTAACTGAGAAACATTTCAACTCCTATCCAGGAGTATTTTTCAATGCCACATGAAAAAGGAGTGAATTATTTATTAAATTTATATACTGCCAAATTCAAAAATGACTCTTGACAGTTCACAATAAAACCACTAAAAGCATAACTAAGAGATAAAAATGAATTATAAAAATCACCAACATAACCTAGACAGAACAGGAGGGATGGGTATCTGAGGTGTGACTCAATCAAACAGCTATTTCCAAGTTGACATATCCCAATTCAGGTCCCAAGCCAGCTGGCAGAGCCAGGTCTTCAGGCTAAGAGGGTGGGACCTGACCTTACCTTAGAGGTCAGGATGTTCCACAGGACTGGAGCCATGGCAGAGTCCTGGGTCCTGCCATCCAAAATTCCTTGACTGACATGGTCTGCAGTGTGCTTCTTCTGTCATTCCCCATAGGGATGACATGGTTCCTTAGGTGACCAGGACCCATGCCATGAAGAGCTTTAAAGGTGACAACCAACACCTTGAATTGCACCTGGAAACAAAAAGGTAGCAAGTGCAGCTTACACAACAGAAGTGTTACATGGGCCATTCTAGAGGCCCCAATAACTTTCTGCACAGTAGCATTCTACACCAGCTGTAGCTTCTCGGGAAGCCCCGAGTAGAGCATATTGCAATAGCTGAGAGGACTACAGCATGAGTGACTGAATGCAGTTCACAACATGAAGTTGTGCAAAGGTTCTCCTAGCCACGCTGCCAGCTGCTCTTCAAGAAACCCCAAGATGCACACTAGGTCTGTCCAGGCTAGCACCATCCCATCTAAAGTCAAAGATGTTATACTCCTGGATCCTGAATCCCTGAGAGAGAAATCAGTGTAAAACTGTGCCAGCCCAAAAGGATACAATGGTTGATGATACTGAAAGCCACTGAAAGGTAAATGAGAGTTAGGATGGATGCACTACTCCTATCCCAGTCTCACATCAGAGATCATCAACAAGCATGACCAGTGGTGTCTCTGTCCCTAAGCAAGGTCATTGGGTGAAACTCTGTGGATGCAATAAAAGTACTGATGTTTTGAGAAGGACTGATGTTTTGCCACTCTTATCACTACAAGGTAAGTCTTAATAGCAGCTCTAACTTGTGTTCAATTGGACTTATCCCTTGTCTTCCACCAGCAATATTCCAGGTATCTCTTTATTGTTTTCAAACCCACAACTCCTCTGTAAACCACAGGGAGTTTTGAATTGCACAGGTGCAATCCTGTCCAAGACTTCAGCTGTCCTTTGATTCCAGGACATAACCAAGACTTCAACAGGACTGTGTATCAATGCTCCCAGGACATTTCCCAGCTCTCTCGGGAATACTTATAGCTCCATCATTTGCTGTGGGCAGACTTGTTGAATAGGTCTGGCTTCCCTGCAGAAAGGGGAGGCAAAAGAGAATCTCAAAGACATCAGGATATGATCTGACCATGACAGAGGAGATTATGAAAGCTCACTTACCAGATCACATTGCCATTGCTCTGATAAGACGATCATATTCAGCATATTACAATTATCCTGAGTTGGACTTTGGATGATCTGGGATAGGCCTAAGGCTGTCATGAAATCCATAAACTTTCAAGCTGTCTCCAATGCCAAAACCAGGGATGGCAAGTTGAAGTCCCCAGAATCATAAGCCTGGGGAATTCTACCACCAATTCTACCACCAACCCCAAGATACCCTCCAGTAGCTCAGGCAGGGAGGATGCTACATAGCAGGGAGGTAATTGCAATACCAACAATCCCAACTGATCCTGTGGGCCGAGCTTCAAGAACAGGCTGTCACAACCAGACACTTGTGAAGCAAGTGAAGGTCCTGAAGGCAAGAAAAGATTTTGGGATGATCACCGCTACCCCACTTCCCCTGCCCTGGGCTTCAGCTGGTGCCAGACCCTAAACTCACTGGACACATCTCCAAGAGAATATTCTCCAAGAGAATACCCCTTTCCAGTGTCATTCAGGTGTTCGTAATGCATGCCAGGTCACTTTGCTCCTCCAAAATGGTGTCACAAATAAGGAAAGCCTTATTATTGACTGACCTGGCATTCATCAGCATCAGATGGTAATAAATATATTTGTTTCTCAAAAGGGGCAGGAAAAAGGATACACAGAAGTTCTCACATAGCAAGCTGAAACAGATTGATAGTTAAACAGTCAGGATTTTGAGAAAAGATAGACTTAGGGGGTCACACAGTCACTTCAGGGTCTGCTCATAGGTTGTTTTTCTGCAAATGTAATAAAGACAAATTGTAAACAAGAGGCAAACAAAATCTGGTTTTTCCTCCCCTAATAATGGAGGGATTTAACATTTTTAAATCCTTCCATTATTTAAGAAATAGATTCTTTGATTTCTCTCAAAAGCCAGTTTCTTTAACAAGAAATTGGAATTTGCAGTCATAAAGAATGTCCATGTTCTTTGAGGTGCAAATGAATTGCAAATGATTCTGATTTATTATGCTGTTGAAAATATTTAAATAGAAGCTGTTTCATCTCTCCAATTTAAAATTCTGAACAGGCTTCATTACATTGAATAGCATATATGACATATGTTTGTAATTTTGTCTTTAGGATGTACTAATTTATGTTTATGTGTATTCATTGGTTTTAATTGTACATGTATGTTATGTTTTTAAAATCTTCCTGAGTTTCTCTGATACTCCAGCAACATATGGAATGGTCACATTTCTATGTCCGTTAAGATCTTCTTTTGCAGCAGATGAGGGAAGGTTAGAACTTTTTGTGGATTTGACAAAGAACTAATTTGGATAGCCACAATTAAATATATAAATAAATACATTTTGAGTTAATATATCATAATTTTCCCCTCATGCCTGGACTACCCAGGTAAGTGGTGAAGGGTTAGAATTATGGTTAGGATTACACTAAATTATAATTTCAGTAAAATGGATGTTGTTCTTCATCAAAAATCCATCTGTCATCATATAAACTGATTTTAAAGAGGATTACCCTTTTCTGAAGTAGCAGAAATATAACTAGGAGTTCTCCTAGGCTTACAGCTAATATTAGAGCAGCAGATATAATCATGCTCCGGGAAGCCTTTGTTTAATTGCAGTCTTTCTAGGAGGGGTAGGGTTGGTGATGATGATTCACCCTGTTGTTACTTTAAATCCAGACAGCTACAGTCTGCTTTGTATGGGACAAAGCAGACTGTAGTTGTCGAGATTTAGTGTTGTGAAATAAAATTTATTACAGTAAAACGAATTGCTGTTATCAAATAACTGAACTTGCAAACCTGTTCATCTAAATGTGTAAACTTACTGTTGTCATAATTTGTACATTTAAGACATTTTATTGTAATTATGAAATGAAAAATAAGACATGTAATATGATTTATTTGAAGAAGAAGAATGAATAAATTATTGATTTAACATTCCGAAATAAGAAAGATGGAAAAAGAAAGAACAATGAAGGTATATGTGGATTGATAATCTAATTCTTCAATGTTTTTGCATTTTCAGTTTTGTATGAAGGCTATCATTTTCATATTCAATAAATTATATAAAGAAAATTATACCATCCAAAATGGATTTGCATATAATTGTACTTATTGTTACATTCTGAATGTACCTATTTTGGTCCCCCAAATCAATACAAAAAGTAAAATGGCACTATTCTTCAAACTTTGCATTTCAAATCTTGAATGTTTAGCACTTATTGCAAATAAATTTTGCCCCTATTGCAAAAAAGGGGTCAAGGTGGCCAAGCTTGTCTTGTCAGCTGGAAAATCAGCAACTCAGCAGATTGAGACCCGGGCACTGCCATCTAATGTGGTGAGCTCCTGTTACTTGTCCCAGCTCTTGCCAATTTTGCATTTCAAAAGCAGGTAAAAAATGTAATTAGATAAATAGGTACTACTTTTGGTAGCAAAGGTAACAGGATTCTGTGCATCTTGGAATAGAGTCAAGTCAGCCACATGACCATAGAAGCAACTTTGGACAAATTCTGGCTCCCTTGGCTGTGAATTGGAGATGAGCACCACCCTTAGAAAAGGCTATCACTGGCAGGCATATCCTTTACCTTTTTGCAAATAAAATATGCATGTTTTCTGCCCATGTCATGGGCTTGGAATTTTAAAATGCTTAGATATCACTGAATAAAAAATTCAGAAAAGTCTACTAAACATCACTCATTACATTCAGCAGAAGAAATCAACCAAAATATAATAGCTTTGGGGTGGGGGGCAGGGAGGATGATAAAATTACTTTAACAGGCTTTTCCTATTTATCAGAACTTCCATGTCTGTTACAACTTTCTTCTAAATCCTGTGAAAGTCCTATTTTCAGAGTACCAGGCATCAATCATTCCAACTCTGCTTTTCCTTCAATTTCACAGCTTTCAGGAAGCCTTACATTTTTATACTTTATCTCCACTCTTTTCAGCCTCTCCCTCTTTATGCCCCTAGTCTTTATTCATTATCTACTGTGTTTGGAATCCTCAGGACATCAACATTCTAGGTGAGTATTTTTATAAATAATATCTTGCACAGGAAACAAAGTTGTGATTATAATCATGCTTCTCTCTGGTTTCAGGTAAATTAAATCACTTTGGTTATATAAAAATATTCAGTGCACAATCTTTCTTTCACACATATTGCTCCTTTAATATTAATATATTAAGATGCATGTAGCATATTTCTCAGAAATAAAAAACTTCTAAGGAAAATAAATTCAAAATTGTGCTTTATTTCTTTCAATGAGGATTATACCATTTTTTAAAATTCTTAAGTACAAGAATTAATAGGATGTTAAACAAACAAAAATGTTTGTTTGTAAAACATGAAATGGATGGAGGTAAAATAACTAAAATGACAGGTTTCTGGATTGAAGATCAATGCAAACAATAATACAAAAACTTAAAAAAGCTTTGTCCTATTGTGATGTAAAGCTGTATTAAGCACTTGATGTTGATATTACTCAGTGGATTAGCACATTTCTAAAATAATTTTAAGCAAAACATATTACACATTAACTAAATCTCAGGGAAGATGGAACTTAATATATGTATGCCTTATAAATTACCTGTTACCTATTTGAATACCTATAAATATGTAACCTTTACCAAAAGGAGTATACATGTTTTTAAAATCTCTCTATAATGGATAAATTCATTATCTATTGAATTAATTTATCTTTGGAAAGGGATAGCTAGGAAAGAAATAGAGAAAAACTAAATGTCAGAAAGAAAGATTATAACTAAACACTCTAATGACTTGTTTGAACTCTATTCATCTTTAAGCAGGCTCTTTTTGTGTCTGAAAATTTGTTTATTTTCCAACTGTAGGTTCCATTACTTCAGTTTACTTAATGTTTGTGTTAGGTAGTATTTGCCATAATATTACAACATTCTGGACATTATATTGTTTCATTGGAAATTTATTAAAACACATTTAACACATATTCTTCTATTTTTCTCACAACAACAACCCTGTGAGGTGACAGGCAGAGAGTGACTGCCCCAAGGTCACCTAGGTGGTTTTCGTAGCTAAAGTAGGAATAGAACTCATGACCTCCCAGTTTCTAGCCTGTTGCCTTAACTACTAGACCAACACTATTTAGCAAATGAATATTATAAGTAGTATTGCAGTTTACATATGTTTATATTTACATGCCCAGACACGGTATACACAGTTGTATTTTATACTAAAATAATAGTGAAACAAATTATTCATTTTAGCTATTACTTTCTATTTTAATTAATAAGTTAGTTTGAAAAATACACAAATAGTGAAAAACATGCTATTTTATTTTAAAAATAGTATTTGAACAGAAGTAAATTCATATAAAACTGTTTTTGTGGTCTAGAACATATGCTAAAACTATGCTAAAATATTATCATCCAAGTCCTAAAAATCTCTCTTTTAGTTTGCTATTGAGTTCATAGGTGAGCACTAATCCTTGTCAAAGCATTAAAACATCACATATTAAATTTGGCAAGCTCACAATAATTCTGTAATAACAGTTTTGTATGAGAGTCAAATGGAAAAACTTTGGCTTATATAAAGCTGCAGATGAGAATTGTATTAATAGGACATGTTTCATGCAGATGAGTTTACTGGAAATAAGATTCCATCAGTAGTTCTGTTACCCCAAACCTTTTAAAATATGAATTGTATAAAGTTCTAGCCTTGAAAAAAATATTTTTTTTGCTTCAAAGATATAGATTTGTGAATATACTTTATGGATATCCCAAACCAATCTTTTCAACCTTTCATAATCACCATAACTTCTTAACTGCATTCATATAATGATATATTTCCTTAGAACTCAGAGTGTGGATCATCCACAACTAATGTCTTCCTGAAATGCTACATTATGGCTTCCAATTTCTTGGTCAACAAGGAAACTGGTAACCTTATCCAGGAATAACAACAGCTATTATCTAAAACATCTGGAGAATGATAGAATATGAAGGCTGATTACCTCCTGCTGTGCTTTTTCTCTTTTTTATAAAAAAATCTATTGATGTTTAAAAACACAAAGACAGAAAACTAATACAAACTAAGAGAAATCTATAAAAAAGAAAAGTGCAGAGAGAAAAAGAAAAAAAGGAAGGGAAAAATATATAAAAAAACAGAAAGCTGTTCTGTTCTTTTCTTTTTATAACGGTGATTAGATGTACTTCTAATAAAGGTGGTCATGTGTAGTTTACAAATGTGCATGTGTGTGTCTGTACGTGTGTATTATTTTATACACACATCCTGTATGTGTGTGTGTATATATTCATATGTACATACACATACAGTACTGTGCAAAAGTTTTAGGCCACCAACCCACTTTGTTGTTTTAACAAAGTTTTAATGACTATCCATAATTATTTTTCAGTCTCTGTATCGAGATTCAAACAGAAAATACAGGAAATATGTACAAAAATTAAACAAACGCAATTTTCAAAACAAAATGAAACTGTTTCAACTCCTCCTTCCTAGAAGAGTATATACCAGCTCTCTTACCAGTTCAATTTTAGAATTGAGAAAGCCGTTTGGATAAAAGGTGAAATGTCTTCTACTTGAAAAAATCCAATCCAGATGCCTATTTTTTAAACTTTTGTTGTGATGCAATTACCCTGGATGAGTGAGAGTCTTCACAGACATGTAATCCTCTGTTGTCGATCATACCAGGCTTTTTTCAGCACTTTCCAGAGTTCTTCTTTAGATTTAGGTTGTCCTTTGTTTCTTTCTCGGTCCAGAGAAAGGTGATCCCATCCTGCCTCTACAATATTCA
This sequence comes from Acrochordus granulatus, assembly GCA_032468055.1. NCBI lineage: Eukaryota > Metazoa > Chordata > Lepidosauria > Squamata > Acrochordidae > Acrochordus > Acrochordus granulatus. The sequence goes on along the minus strand of JANHZU010006109.1, from coordinate 61,093 downwards.
GATCTGGGCTCTCTGGAGGCCAGTCCATGACTCTCAGTGTTTTATCAGCTGTTTTCCTCACTTGGTATGAATTCACTGCAGTAGCAGTGTTACCATGCTGAGAAATAAAACCTTTCCCAGGCAGGTGCTTTCCAGAAGGAATGACATGATGAATGAAGACCTGTCTGCACTTTTCAGCATTCATGATCCCATTGATATGGACAATATTGCCAACACCACTGGCAGATATACAGTTCCAAACCAGGTCAGACCCTCCACTATGTTTCACTGGAAGCTGCAAGCACTCATTTGTCCATCTCTCTCCAATTCTTCTTCTCACATATTGTCAATGATTGGACCCAAAATTTGCAAACCTGCATTCAGTACTCCATAATACTCTTTTCCACTGATCCTTAAGCCAATCTTTGTGAGCTTTAGCATATCTTAGCCTTTTCACCCTGTTTCTTCTCCACAAAAGTGGTTTCTTGGCTGCTACCCTTCCACAAAGACCATTCCAGATCAATCTTCTTCAGACTGTAGAAGGATCAACTAGGCATTCCAATGAAGCTGCCAGATGCTTATCCAGGTCCTTGATTGTCTTCTCCGGTCTCTCAAAGAAGAAACTTCTCATCAGAATTTTAAAGTTTCCTTGGCCTTCTAGTCCATTTTTTTTTGTCCTTGACTTCTCCTGATTCCTTAAATTTCTTTATAACAGCTTGAATACCACATCTTGAATATCCAGTTTGTTTGTTGATTTTATGTTGTTCAGATTCTGTGATCTGTGGCATTTTGACAGGAATGATGTGATTGACACTTGTTCTTATTAGAAAGCTTCCAATGAATTAAACTCTCACAACATGTGTACACACTGTATGTTGTGCTCAAGCACGTTTGCCCAAACCTGGTATAATAGACCTTTTTGTGCAGCAGTCATTTTGGTATGAAATAGTAGGACACATACAGGGGTTAGTAATAACAATACTCCATTCCATTTAGTTTATGGGAGCCAGGTGCCTGCTGTTTCTCAAGTGTAAGGAGAGGCCACACTAAATATTTGCCATTTTAGCCTTTGGAAGCTGTTTTTCCACTTTTTTTTTATTTTTGAATACTGGATACAAATTTCCTGTATTTTCTGGTTTTATTCAAATAAAGAGACTGAGACATTAAATATAGTCATTATACCATTGCTAAAACAACAAATCTAATGGTGACCTAAGACTTTTGTACAGTACTGTATGTGTATAGATAGGTAGGTAGGTAGGGAGGAAGGGAGGGAGG
>JANHZU010006109.1:6975-18439 GCA_032468055.1 Acrochordus granulatus | reverse complement strand
CTCATGATCTGAGCCACAGTCAGCTCCAGGTCTTGTTTTGACTGACTGTATAGAGCTTCTCCATCTTTGGCTGAAAAAGAATATAATCAATCTGATTTCAATTTTGACCTTCTGGTGATGTCCATGTGCAGAGTTGCCTCTTGGGTTGTTGGAAAAGTATATTTGTTATGATTAGCTTGTTCTCTTGAAAAAATTCTGTTAGTCTTTGCCCTGCTTCATTTGTTAGTCCAAGGCTAAACTTGCCCATTATTCCAATTAACTTTTGACTTCCTACTTTAGCATTCTAATGCCCTATCATAAAAAAGACATTCTAAAAAAGAGTTCTAAAAAGTGTTGTAGGTCTTCAAAGAACTGATCAATCTCAGCCTCTTCAGCATCAGGGTTGAGACATAGACTTGGATTACTGAGATGTTTGAATGGTTTGCCTTGGATTTGAACCAAGATCATTCTGTCATGTTGGAGATTGCATCCCAATACTGCATTTCTCACTCTTTTATTGACTGTGATGGCTACTCCATTTCTTCGAAGGGATTCTTGTCCACAGTACTTGTCCACAGTACACATCACATCCAACTTACCTTGTTTAATTGATCATATATTTCAGGTTCCACACAGTATTTTTCTTTACAACACAGGGCTTCCCTTTCACCTCCAGACAAATCCACAACTGAGCTGCCTTTTGGCTTTGGCCCAGCCATTTCACTCTTTCTGGATCTCTTTGTAATTCCTTCTGATCTGAGAGGCTCATCTTCTGGAATTCTATCTTTCAGCCTTTTGTTACTGTCCATAGGGTTTTCTTGGCAAGGATACTGGAGTGGGTGGCCATTTCCTTTTCCAGTGGAATTTTGTAGCCCATTTTTCACTAGATGTCGGGGAACCTCAACAACATCTTGTGCGGACCTTGTTAACCTGGGCAACAACTGAGCCAAGTACAGATTTCTGTAAATTATGTCTTATATTTTGATGGGAGAGAGACATTCTTTGTCTGGCTCCTTGATGAGACCTGTACAGTATTGTTGAACCTCTCGCATAGCTCTCATCTTCTTTGGAGCACACAAGCCACCCAACCACAACAAGGTGGTACCTCACTGGGGGGATAAAAATGGTACAAAATTATATATATATATATATATATCAGATGTCAATTCATGTTTTCCCTATAACAAAATATTCACATTTTTAAAAATCAGATCTTGACTCTTTAATTTACTCCAATTTAATTGGGTTACTATAATATCTTAGAATACAAACTTCAAAGGAGTTGAAACTTTTTTGAATCTCTAGTTCAGGAAAAGAAATTAAAAACTATTTTATCATATGTATTGTAAAGATCTAGTAAGTTAGCAGATAGCATTTCCTAGTGCTGGAATAAAGAGAATATCATGCAACTATTACTTAGAACTGACTATGTGGAATTTAAGATGGGTTTATCAAGGAAAACATGAAGTAAAAGTAGAGGTAAAAGTAAAGGTTTCTCCTCTAGCCATGGCTAACTCTAGGGGGTGGTGTTCATCCCAAGTGTCAAGGGAGACAGCAATCATATGGCCTGCATGACTACGCACCAAAGCACACAGAATGATGTTACCTTTCCCACCAAAGTGGTACCTATTTATCTACTTGCATTTTTACATGCTTTTGAACTGCTAGGTTGGCAGAGCTGGGGCAAGTAATGGGAGCTCACCCTGTTTCATGGTTCTTAGGTCATGAGCTCAAGTTTCAACCTTCTGTCTGACAATATGAGATGGTAGTTTAAAAAGTTTAAAACTAAAGATGTTTTATAGGGCATCAGCTTTAATTCTGAGTCTATCAACTGTTGTAAAAGAGACACTGTTCAGCTATTAGAATAGTCAATTCTAGCTGTGCCATGTGAAATTAGAGGAAAGCTTCAGCTAAGCTATCAAAAGGTTATACTCTGCAGTTAGCTAGGGTTTTTCCCCTCAAGATTCTCTTGTTTCTATTCTCCAATTTCCAATAAGCATTTTATATTATTTATCACTCTTTTGTATACAGTCCAAATATTATTTCATTTTCCTTCTTCCTTATGTCTGGAAACATATTGTGGATAGTTGTATTTCTCATCCATTGGAATACAGGATGGTACATTGGATATATACTTTATGAGAGAGAGTTGCACCAGATAATCTAAACATTGTCAGCACATTTTTCAGTATCCATTCAGCCTTGGGAATGAGAAAAGATCTGTATCTAAACTGGTAATATCATTAGCCAAATTATGAGTGTGATGAATATCGCACTGGAAATATAGTGAACAGCATGCTGGATGGGATTAACACAGAAGAAAAATAGCACATATAATTTGTCTGTGGGACTCTATAGCTGGTCCTATTCCAAAAATCAAATTAATCAATAAAAATTGTTACTTAAATACTTTTGCTAAGTAATACAGAAATAGGTCATCTAATTCTCTTGTGAATTTTTATCACATTCATTTTACCTATAGTTCTTTAGCATTCATAATAAAGTTGAATAAAGGAAAGATAATTAATGGAATAAAAATATTTTAATAAAATGATTTTCATGAAACAGATGATCATCCAGTTCAATACTTTATGGCTATTTTCCTCAAATTAATGAGTGATATTTGAAAGTCTGGTATAAATCCTGACTTTTCCATGATGCAGTTCAAACTTGAAAGAAAGATAAAAAATCCCTCAAACATTGTGTCCATATGAGTAATTTCATTGTCAAGCAGAATTGCTTTCTGGAATGCTGGCTGCCATATACTACATGCCCTAGTAGAAAAAGTTGTTTGTTTATTCTCCTCTTTCATAATTAATGAACAAACATTTGTAATTTCTAGCATTAAAACAAGCCATTTGGCAAGCATGCAACAATTGCACATTTAGCAACACACAGTTATTTTGCTTTCTTTCCTTTCTTTCCATTTCTCAAAGTCTGCCATCACTCTGATTACCTTTAGTGTCATATTAGCCTTATAGCAATGTAACCATCACTGAGCTCAACATAAAAAGAAGTTTTTAAGTGCTAATCCAGATACTCCAATTGGCATATCTTCTAGATTTTTTATTTTAACATCTAGTTGGTATCTCTACTTCAGTATTAGATATCCTTGTATGGCATTCTGAATGAATGATACTTTGGGGAGTATCATGTCCCCAAAGTTAGTTAATGTGGATATCATTTTTATGGCTAAGAAAAAAATGTGCAGAAGCTAAAATACCAGACCAATTATTTAGGCAATATCAGGTGAGATAATTAAGAACTACTTGTACTATGTAGAAATGGCTAAGAGACTTCAAAAAGATGCATTTTATTACAATACCAAAAAAATTACAGTGCTAAAGAGAACTTAGAACCAGTAAACAATTGAACTTATCTCACATGGTTGTAAGATAATGGTCAAGATTTTCAAAATCTTGAAAATTCAACAATTCATATTGTTGAATGAATTCAACAATTCATATTGTTGAATGTTCCACATTCAACAATACATGGAATTATAATGGACTTATATAATTATAATATAATTATTAGGGTTTCAGAGAAACCCTAATTATCTGAGACTACATTGATAGCATTCCATTTTTAATTGAATAGGCAAAGTAGTTCCAAAGAAATGCATATATCATTGCTGTTATATTGATTATCCAAAGGTTCCTGAGTGTATAAACCTCCAGTTGTGGCTAGCCCTTAAAACATGGCTTAGTGAGCCATCTCTTTTTCCCTACTGAATAACAGATATCATGGCCAGAAAGCAATGTAGGTAGAATGGTTTATGGAACAACTAACTGGTCCTCAGTAGGAAAAGATATGTCTCAAAGTTGTATACTATTGATTTATGCAGTTAACCTATATGTATAATGTATCATAAGAAACATTCAACTAGAAGAAATAGAAATTAATGGAAGTCATGGCAGCATCTTTAAATATGCTGGTGATGCCACTTTCATTGATATAAGTAAAGAAGACTACAGATGTAAGAAAAGGTTGAATAAGCTAGTAAGCTGCTCATTTAAAAAAAAACAACAAATAGGAATGCCACCCACTGAATCTGAAAAATTCACAAGAATAATAAATATAAGCAGAAATAAAGAATTGCCTACTACTTGGAAGAAAGACCATGGTATCTAAGAAAACTATTCAAGTACAGAAACATCATTCTAACAACAAAGTTAGCATATGTTAAGACAATAGCCTTCCCATTTACAATGTATAGCTGTGAAATCTGAAAACCTGAAAAAGTGTTGCAGTGGCCCTTATGGACAGAGATGTGGTGAGCTGGTAAGTGAGCGAATAAGTAAACACTGGACTCCCCAAGATGCAGATAAGTTTATTCTATCCAGATCTTTGAACATCAAGGAACAGGAGTTGTCAACAAACAGAGTCTTTGAAATCTTAGCAGTCCAAACCAAGACTTTAGACTAACTCTCATTTAAAATAACAAATCAAGAAAATAAATGGGTTTGGGAGCAGTAGTTTGAAGCTTGTTCTTCTGCTCTTGCACCAATAATCAAATTGTTTCAGCTGTGAACATATAGATAATTCCTTTCTTTTCTGGCCTCTTCCTTCCCTCTAAGTATTTCCAGTATGAGGAACCAGTTCTATTCTTTGCCTGAACAATGAGCTGAATCCTGGCCAGGCAGCTTAGAAGGATGGAAAGTCTGCTTATTTTGGCCTGATAAGAATAATCCAGTAGATGCTTCTTCCAATTTTCTCTTTGTTGTCATCATCTGACATCTGCTATATCCTTCTTCTCCAAATACCATAACTGACCTTTCTTCATGGCAGCCTTATGCTTAGCAAGCACTGAATCTTCAGGCACGTAATCAGCTTCTGCTAGCAAGGAGGCTCGTGTTTTCCTTTCACCATTGTGACACATTAGCAGCAGTCAATGGAGTGAGTTAAAGGGGGAAAGCAGCTCAGCTCTAGTTTTGAAGAGCAGCTCTTCAATCACAAGGACTGATAAGCAACCTGGCTGCTAACTAAGGCTGATGTCCCATTTGTTGGTAGATGTTAGAGACTGGAGACATATTCACCACTTCAATTGCTGGAGACATGATGCTGATCTGGCTAAAAATTGAAGAGAAAAGAAAAAAAGGAGAAGAGGAGAGGTGATGAGAGGAGAGAAGAGAGAAAATATTGTGCACAGACTGAATCAAATAGCTAAAGAAAGTCTGGAGAGAGAAGTGAAGTGCGCAGAACAATAATCAGTTCCTGGAGGAGAATGGAGAAGAAAGATTGATGAATGGCTTTTCTGTAAGAAGGGAAGTACAAACTACATTGTATTGGAAGTACTAATAATGAAGCTAAAGCTTAAATAGTAAATATGAGAAGGCAAGGTCAATGGAGAAGAAAAAAAAACAATGAGAGAAGACAAGGTGGCTAGAAAGTGTCACCAATATCCCAAGCTAATTTTGAGGTGTTCAAGTCACATCTTCAGTTTGGAAACAAAATAGCATTTGGATAGTGAGCCATCCCAGAACTATGATGTTCAGTAAAATGCAATAGTACTAGTGTTCTGCTTTTCTCAAGCTATCATAAACTGGAATAGAATACATTCTGTTTTTTTAATTATCACATATATAAATGCAGTACACATTTCTATAAATGGTCTTTATAGAATATAAATATAATATAAATATTCTGGCTTTTGCTACAAAAAATAGATGCTGTTTTAGGCTATTCTAAATATAGATTTCCTTTCACTGTAGCAGAAAATAACTATCTGAAATATAGTGCCTTAAGCTAATATATAAAGTCCATTCTACAATGAAATACAACATCATGAAAGCTCTTGCTATTTTTGATTTAAAGTAATACAATATCTTTTGAAACATTTATTACTTGAGTTAGTATCATAACAACACCCTTGGTTTTAAAGTGATGTACAGATCTGGAGAGTGAACCTGCATGAATGTAGTCATAAAGCACTTTTGACAAAGGCCAATTTATTAAGCATTATGATTCCATTAATGTGATTTCAGTAGTCTCATTTCCTGTTATATTTAAAATCTAGTAGTAATACTTTAATACAAACCTAGAACAAATACATATATATGTGTATCTACTGTTCTGTGTCTGTGCATATATCAAAAATGTATAGCTTTAAGCGTTCTTCATTTACCCTTTTGTATTTTTGTTCTACTCTGTTTCCTCTGACCTTTTCTCAGAGTTTTAACAGATATGCTCCCATGGCATGCTTTTAACACTACCAATGTTTTGTATATTTTTTACACCAATCAGTGAGAAAAGAATTTTATTTTTCATCAGGAATTTTCTATCTATTAAATCAGTTTTAATGTTTATCAAATATTTTCCTTGCTCCTCAACAATCCTTGATTAATGATATATCTCAATTTAGGTTTTTTGAGTAAGCAACATTCTGAACAACTTAAGTGTGATGCAATAAGCAGAAGAAATTAAAGGAAGAATGTAAAAGAAAAAGATAGGAAATAGCTATATCTGCACCAATACTACTAGTCTTTACTTTGACCTCCTTGCAAACCACAGTTATTTCTATCATACTTTATACATTGTCTTTACATTAATATCTTCATCATATGACTCCATGTGATCTCAGTTTTCCTTTTCCTTTCAACCCATTCATTCTTCCTTCATATATTTCTGTTGTGATTTTTGCTCCATGTGATAACAATAAAAGCACTACTTTTTTAAAGGACCTAATTTTTGTATGCAAGAGAGGTTATGTGAATCAAATAAAAAAATCAGATTTGGTGATAGCCAGTAGGGTATACACTGGACACCTGTGTTATAATTCTGGTTACCACATGTCACAAAAGGATGTTGTAAAGCTGGTAGAATAAGCAAAATTATTAAATTTTGTTGAAATGCTAGAACTTTTTTGGGGGGACATGTCTACCGTGTCATCAACTTATGACTGTTTATTTATCTTGCCTTTATTACTTCATAAGTTATTTATCCTGCCTTTATTACTTTATAAGTAATTCAAGGTGGCGAATATACATAATACTCCTTTTTCCTTCTGTTTTCCCGACAACAACCATCCTATCAGGTAGGCTGGGCTGATCATTCAAAGTTATTTAACCAGTTATCCACTGCACGCCATTGAATTTGCTACAGGAAAAGAGTGTTTTCCAGGGGAGGGGCTCTTGCAGTATTTCTGTGGTCAGGTGTTGTTTAAATACACTGTCTCCATAACAACTGTAGTATTTGTGAAGGCAATATCAGATTGCATTCGGAGGTACTCAGAGAAATGCACAAACAAATGGCCATTTTACCACATGCATTAGGGTCTTGCATGAAAAACAGTGAACATCAGATTAAAAATTATTGTTTCTTTTGCAATCTTTTATACATGAGACTACTAGTGGAACTCTTGTCACAGACGGCATAAATTCTAATGCTTGTTCAGTTCCAAGAAATTATTAAAAACAAAACCATTTAAGAGGGTCTTTATGTCATAGACATCACTTAGTTTTTGATTTGTTGCTTTCTGATTTTGATTCGTGCTTCATTTATTCTTATATAGAATTATCTGTTCTATGGACATTTTAATGCTTAATTTGTGATGCACTTACAGTCTTTTGACTGCAGTGGAAACAAATAAAACAATGTCACCATTAATGAAACAGAATTACCAACAATATTTCTGACTGTCATTTGTAGCTTGCTTATAGTCTTTCAGGAATAGTATAAGTTAACCGTTCAGTAGAATAGGGATGGGTTAAATCTGACAAAAATTGCTTTATTTTTTTCCAATTTTAAATTGAGTTTGAGCTAAAATCCATTTTAATTTTTAAAAGGTTCTGGGAACATTTGTATATATATTTTATACAACTTTATCCTGGTACACATTTTAATGTATTTTTTAAAAGCAATTTTGTATAATGCAATGCATTTGGATGCATCATTGTCATGAATATATATGTATGAGCACTTCATTTTACTGAAGAGCACTTCTAAATTTCATAATTTTGAAAAGTGAGAAATTAGCTATGCTTGAATAAAAATGCATACTAAGCTCATTCCATCTTATACATAATAATAATATTCTAATTATCCTAATATATAATAATCAAGATGTTAAACAAATGAGAAACAAAGAAGTCTGAGGAAATCTGTAGACACAGAGTATATAGAGGCACAACATAGAAGTACAATGTAATTCACTTTATCAGAGGAGTGGGCAAGTATGAAAATGAGGAAAGAGTGACAATAACATTCACATGAAAGAACATATGACAAGTCAATATTGGCATGTAAGCAAGTTTATTAATATTGCTAGGATGAAAAGCTGCAATAACCTTTCAACAGAAGAGAATCATTGGAGTTGGGGAAAATTATTTGATAAATTTTGAGAAAAGGAATGTAAACTGAGAGCAAATACTTATCAAAAACATCATTCCCGTGGCCTGTTTTATGAATACTTTTCCAGCTTTTTGAGCTGAAGATATTACACCCAATGTATTTGAATACAATTGTGTAATGATTTTGCCACAATCAAGCAGCATATCGCAAGCACAGTTTACCCAAAGTATCACAAGGGTGAAAGAAAAGAGAGAACATGAAAAATGAGGAAAAAAATAATCTAAAACATTTTCCCAAACTCCAGGGCCTAACCAGGTACTATAATGTTTTAAAAATGTAGACATGTATTTTTTAAAAATTACAGCATATGTGCGATTTATTTACTTAGTTATTAAAGGTAAGTCACCCATCTCATGGCCATTCCTTTAGGCAGCTTACAAAGTTAAATATCTAAAAAACAAAAAGAAAAGCAACAATAAAAAGCAACCACAAAAAATTATTTAAACAATACAATTATTATGATCATTAAAAAAAAACAATGCAGGAGCTCACTATTCATTTTCCTAAAAGTGCAAGGTTTTCCACCAACATGGATACCTACTCCACCAATGGTCTCCACCAATGGTTTCCACCAAATGGTCTCCACCAATGCTGGGCCTCAAGCCAGATGACAAAGTCATGTCTTGAAGCTCTTCCAGAAGTCCAAGAAGGCCAGGGCTAATCTAGCCTAGGGTAGGTTGGGATGCTGTTCCACAAGCCAGGCACTGCAGCAGAGAAGGCGGTCCTCCAAGGATCCATCAGATGAGATTCTTATGTGAATAGGACCTGCAACATGTCCTTTCTGCTGGATCTCATAGGACGGAAGATATAACTTCTTTACTATATTTCAAGATCTGTGATGAGAAAAGCTAACCTTTCTTTCAAGCAGCTTTTGCTTGAAAGGGGTGATTTTTTGAAAAAAAAAAATTAAAACACCGGACACTGAACACAACACCATCTGATCTTAATGTTAATATATTCATTTGTTAGGTCTGTATATTTTTAACTCTTAAAAGGTACCTGGGACAGATATTTGCCTTGACTCACTCCTAACTTTTGAAATTTACTTTTGTATTGCATTTAAGAAGTGATCTTTTCAGTTTCAGGAAAGGAACTAAGATCTTCATCTTCAATAAGCCTTTTAATTATAATGTTAGCAGATTTTACAGATTTTAATTGTTTATATCTTTGTGTAGATTCTAAACTGTGTAGGAGTAATTTTTTTAAAAAAATGGAAAATTCTGATAAGATTTCTACATTAAGGCTCCAGTTTATTAAATTGCTGTCAAATTTCTCCACAAGCTGCCAGCGTCTTGAAGCATAAATCACCAAGCTCAGCTGGAACTGATACTCTTTCAGTCCTCCATCCATGTCTTGCTTCTAAGAAGAGCAAACTGGCCACTGCCATCATCAGGTATGACTGAGTCTATACCCAAAGCTGCATCAAAGGAAGTCACCTGTAAGGAAAGCCTGAAAACTCTGAACATGTCTGTATTTATTTATTAAATTTATATGCCGCCGAAATCCGAAGACTCTTGGTGGCTAACAACATTAAAACAACAATTAAAAATAGTTAAAAATAAAATAAAATAAAAACCATTATATGCAAAAATGTTTATTCACAATTAAGTAGGTCTATTCCAGTAATAAGAAACTCACAAAATATGCATGAAGCATGATAAAAACTATTAGGAAAACTAATGTTACTATTGGTAAAACTAATGCTAACAGAAAAGTCTAGAGTAGCACTACAGTGCATCTGTGACTCAAATACCACAAATATTATGCTTTAAAAAGCACAATACATTATGCTTGACACTTTATTAGCCACTATTTAATTAGAGAGAAATGTGTTTTTCATATATTACAAACTGTGCTTTTTTCCAATTTTACTTGTCTACAGAAGTAAAATGAGCATGTCAAAACTATGCAGTTATATAAACTTGCCAAGGAAAATTACAATATATATTCTGTAAGTATGAGACAATTTCACTTACTTTGGATATGGTCACAAAGCATAGAGTTTTTGAATAAATATATACACTGAAATGCAATTGTTCTCTGATACCAAGACTGAAGAATTTTTCCATGCAAGAACTTAACATGGAGGAAACATGTTTATAAAAAGCAGAATATAGAAATGCATTATATAATTTTGTTTGTAAAATAATTCATACAGTAGGAGCATACAGTAGGATGCATTTTTCACAAAAGGAAATATCTGGTCAGGCTCTTTCTTTGCAGGAAGGATGAATAGTCTACAGTCTAAAGAAGCTGCATTAGATTTATGCAACATTCAGAAAAAGAGAGACTGAGACTTTCAAAGCAATAAATTTACTGGAGCCATAACTATAGCTTACAAGCTATAACTTGGTCTCCCCATGCTATACTCATCCAGTCCTTTATATTACAGAAGGATTCTCCAAGACACTAGGATTGGGACCTTAGCATAAAAGCACCAGCATGGGTATATGTGATTCATAGTTTTGTATTTTACTGAGCCTCAAGGCAGTTTTACCTGTTTTTGTTTTGCTTTGCTTTTTGCTTTTGTTTCTTTGTTTGCTTCCTAGAGTTTCTTGGATAGGTGGATCACCATAGAATTGGATAAACAAGCAAACAAACAAACAAAATATCATTTTAAATCCAATGGGATACTTTTAGCATCACATAAACAAACTGGCTTTCAGTATCTTTAATAGTATTAGTCCAGTTATATATTATTTAAAAAAAAGATGTTGCTTGTTGTAAAAGCCAGCTGAAAACTGTATTTTTTTAGTACAGTAGTACTCAAGTTACTTCATTTTATAATAGAAATGCTTAGTGTACTCAATTAATCAAATGTTATCATCAGAACACATGGTTTAATAGCTGAGGCTGAAGTACCTAGTCATCTTCTCTATTTCCTATGCTACATATCAATTCTGTCATTACATGTGAATATATATTGATTGCAAGTTTTCTGTATTTATTTTATTGAAGGATAGAGCTCATCCCAAACCAAGGATAATGGCATTACTTATTGTGGAGGAACCTTAAAGCCTGTGCTCAAATTATGCTAAAGCAGCAGGACAGAATCAATACATAGCCATCTGTATTCTGTCTAGGAACGAATCCAGAAGCTTTTCCAAAAAAGCACTTGAACAGCCAGAAGCAA
>JANHZU010006108.1:59277-77093 GCA_032468055.1 Acrochordus granulatus | reverse complement strand
CTCATATTTTTATAGGTGGGAGACACTCTTCGTCTGGCTCCTCTGATGAGACCTGTCCAGTATGGTTGAACCTCCGGTAGAGCTCTCTTCTTCATTCGAGTACACAAGACCCCCAACCACAGCAAGTTCTCCCTGGTTTTGACAGAAAAGTCAAGATTATGCTATGGAGCGAAGAATGAATTTTTTGCTGTTGTTCAGTCACTCAGTCAAATCTGACTCTTCACAACCTCATGGACCACAACACACCAGGCCTCTTTGTCCTGTACTGCCTCCCAGACTCCACCCAAATCCAGGCCTATCTTGTCTATGTTGCTATCTAACCATCTCATCCTCTGCTGTCCCCTTCTCCTTTTGCTTTCAATCTTTCCCAGCATCATGGCCTTTTCCAATGAGTCCTCTCTTCACATTAGGTGGCCAAAATATTTGAGCTTCAGCTTCAGTATTTGTCTTTCAAAACAGGAATCAGAACTGATTTCCTTTAGGATTGACTAGTTTGATCTCCTTGCAATCCAAGGGACTTCTCCAGCACCACAGTTCGAAGGCATCAATTCTTCAGCATTCAGCCTTCTTTATGGTCCAGCTCTCTCAGCCATACATTATACTGGGAAAACCGTAGCGACTATGTGGACCTTTGTCAGCAACGTGATATTTCTGCTTTTTAATACACTGTCTAGGTTTGCCACAGCTTTCCTCCCAAGGAGCAAGCATCTTTTAATTTCATGGATGTGGTCACTGTCTGCTTTGACCTTGGAGCCCAAGAAGATAAAATCTGTCACTGCTTCCATTTCTTACCCTTCTATTTACCAGGAAGTGATGGGACCAGATGCCACAATCCTAGTTTTTTTAATGTTGAGTTTCAAACTAGCTTCTGCACTCTCCTCTTTCAAAACTAATATTGAAATTATTTAGGATGTGCATGTTTATACCAATACTAATAATGCTCCATATCTAAAGCCAAATTTTATCTCTTCCTCTTCCAATTCAAATTTTTGTGAAATTAATCAGATGGCATGTCTAAACAACTGTTTAATTTTTCTTCTCTGGATTTTTAAGGATTCTACCATACGCTTTTATTAACACTGTAAGAGGAAGGGCAGAATTACATTAGGAATTTGGAGAGCACATAATAGCACAAACTTACAGGACTGTTTCCTATTTTGGCAATTTTCATTGTCAGATATTAAGCAAGATTCTCTTGAGCCAATCCTGATGGCCTAGAGATGAACAGCTGTCCAGGGCATCGCTCTCAGATATGAACCCAAACCAAACAAAAGCTGGGACCAGTCAATTCTGGGTAGAATTATGAAGAGCATTCTAAACCTTGAGGAAATAAAAATTGCTGAAAACCACCAGCAAAAAGAATTCTGACATACACTTTTCTGGAAGAGCAGGCTGCTTAGAAAATTGGCAGGCATCTGTGCTGCCTTCATCCCCTCCCATTTGAGCCTTCTTCCCAGGGGCAACATGTCAGAATTTCCATGCAACCTTAAAACAGTTGTGGGAGGAGATGTGTATTTCAGAAGTTCTGCAGCCAGCAACAAACAGAAAAATAGCTGAATAAAAAATATAAAATATTTTTCTTTCAAAGGGAGTGGATGGTCCAGAGGAAAAAGAAGTATAGAGGCACAGTAAAACAAAGAACAAGTACACTTTGTGCTGGCCATTAACAGAGAAGAAAAAAGCAGAAGAAATCCCAAAATAGAAGAATTAATGCAGACAGGATGTGCATGAAGAAAATGCTACTAGTAATACTATAGAGTGTAGTATAGTAATAGTTAAAAGGAAATGTTATAATAGAATAGTCAAACTGAATAGTGTAGAAGAAATACTGTTAATAGTAAATGAATAACAGTATAATAAAATATAATAATAAGGGGCACAGTGGCTGAGTGATTAAGACACTATGTTGGCCGGAAGGTTGGCAGCTTGGTGGTTTGAGATCCAAGTGCTGCCACATAATGGGTGAGTTCCTGTTACTTGCTCCAGCTCCTGCCAACCTAGCAGATCGAAAGCATGTAAAAATGCAAGTTGATAAATAGGTACTGCCTAAACTGGTGAAAAAGTAACAGTGTTTTGTGCATCTCAGGATATAGTCCTGCCGGCTGCATAAGTGTTTTTGGACAACACTAGCTCTTTGGCTGTGAAATAGAGATGAACACTGCCCCCAAGAGTCAGACATGACTGAAAGGGGAAACTTATCTTTGTACCTTAGAGTTGAATAATTGTTATAATGTCAGTAATTAGTATAGTATTATAGAAATAACAGTTAAATGTAAGACAATGGAAAGCACTCCCATATAGATCTATAAATTTTATATATCACTTTTATACTGTGTTTTTTCAAAATAAAACATTTCCCCAATCCTTATAAGGAAATACAAAAATTACTGATCCAGTATTTTTCTGGCTCTTTTGAGTCAGGATCAATATAATTGGGTGCAGTTTAAAAAAACTATGACAGCTGTTCTTCTCAGACTTCAATTTTCTTTCCAGTAATAGATCCTGGAGTCTAACATTTAACCATCATCTTGATGGGGTGGGAGGCAGATCAATTGGTCAGTGGTTCTTCTTATATCAGCATCTGATTTAAACTACTTTATATACTCACATATATGCCCATCCACAGATAAGGTGACCCTTGAATTTTTAACCAAACTATTGTGAAAAATGCACCATCTGTCAGTAAGCTGACCCTTGCAATTTTTGTTTGTTTTTATTTTCATAATTGGCTTATCCATGGGCAATCCAAGGCAGAATTAAATAAATGGGAAATTCAGAATTATAAATGTGATTCCCCCCCTCATGTATGTAGTTTGAAACAGAACAATAGCTAAATAAAAGGAAGTATTATTCTAATAGTGATGTAGGAGTCACAGTTCCCATAAATTCCAAGATTTATGATTCAGGCCAGATTGAGCATAATCACATGGATTAGGATTATGCTAACACATGCAAAGGCATGTGCTATGCTAGAAAATCTTTTATAAATTAAAATATCAGTGATTCGTTCACTCTGCAGGCAGGAGTAAAGTCTAGTGCTCTGTTCCTCCATTACTAAATTATGTTCATCTAAACAGCATAAGGAATAATAATATATGGAAAGGGATGCAAGTGAATTAAGATTGGTAATTAAGATTAAATAATTTTGTTCCACTGGTCACTCTAAAATGGTCTCTGCTTACCTTCTCCTTGTTAGCCTACATTAACATGAGCATGCAACTGCCTTAAATAGATGGATAACGACATATTCCTAATAGCTCTAATTAGGACACAGATTCTTCTCTGTTCTACTGAGAAAAGTGCATGACCAACTGCGAGATCTCGAGGCAATCTGTGCTAGAATTGTGTGTATAATGGTGGTAGATATATTGTTACTTGGAATCATTACTTGTGTAGTAATTGCTGACCATATCCTATTGATCCTGCAACTAGTAAAGATAATGGAGATACAGACCATGTACTGGCTAGTTCAACACCTTAGTCTTTGACATATACGTTTTCAGATCATTGTATATATTCTCTAAATAAGTTAAATAGCCATTCGAAACACAGAAATGTTTAAATACAGATATGGCTTATCTACTGAGTTATACTGTCTACTCTTGCAGATTTATCCTTTTTAAACATGCTCATAGAATTTATAAGTTCCTTTTCATCAGATTTCCCCTGGACACTAATGTTTATAGCAATTGTTTTAATTCTACTCTTTATATATCACTATTATTCCCATATAAATCTAGAAAATAATCCCAATAGCTCATTTCTTGTAGCACTTCATGCCCTTACATGCATGCTGTTCTCATCCACTTTTCACTTCATAATTCCCTGAAACATTATTTTTCATACTTTCTATTAGCATAATTCCATAACTTCCATAAATTTAATGATATAATTCTTTTCACTGTATTCCAAGCAGCTTCCACATATTTTTCATTATACCCATTTTCTATTCACTTTGTTAGGATATTAGTCTCTCTTTTAATACTTTTTCATAATGGGGCTTATAGTCTTGTTTCAGGCTCATTTCTTTCATTTCTTTCTTTGCCATTTTTCCCAAGATTTAGTCTTGAAACTATCCCAAAATGGTCTGCCCCACATTTAGAATCTTACTAATTTTTTTCAATATTTATCATAAATAATAAAAACAAAAAATGCTTTTAGAGTTATATTTCTTTGTTGTGGTTATACAGTAATAGGTTTATACTCAAACCACATATATTAATATTTATTGCAAGTCCTTAAATAGTTTTTGATTGACCAGTCTGGTCAATTTTTAGCTTGTCTTATTTTTAATAAGAGCTCAATTTTTAGCTTTCTTATTTTTAGCTTGTCATGCAGAAATGGAAAGTAGGGATGCTTAGTAAAAATATAATTTGTGTGGTATAAATTAATATTGTTTTTGTTTCTGAGGCATATTATGTTCATATTTAACAAATATAAATTATCAGTATAACTCAGATGAGAGATGAGATAAAACTTCAACTTTCTGCTCTAAGGTTGTAGCCTCTAAATATTTAATTTCAACTCTTTTTATATAAAATATACTATATGCATGTACTCATACTTAATCCAAAGTTGAATTGAAGGCCAATTAAAATTTAAGCACTGGTAATAATGTAAACATTTTAAACTATATCAAATAGTCTAAACAAAACACATTTCTGTCAACTTAGGAAAGATATAGACAATTGAGGAAACTAAAAAAACCCAGACAACATTTACCAGCTTAAATTAAGAAAGGTAGATATAGATATTATACCGAGTAAATATGCTATAGAATTTCTATTATGTATTCACCTGAATTAACAATTTGTTCATAAGAAAAAGGGAGCAGGAATATCTTACAATCTAATATTATGATGTTTAATATTTTATTATTTTATACAGCAAATTTTCATTGAAAGAATTTAGATAGGATTTTTTTGCAGATATTTCAGAATACTTCGTATTTGCAGATTGTAATTTCTCATAATCATTAATGTGTTATGTTAAACATTTTAAACTTTAATTTAATTCTGTTATATGAAACAGATAGTGTTCGAATAGGATTTTCAGAAACAAAGTTTTTTCTAAAAAGAATTCAGTTCTATGTTTATTGCTTTTGATATTGTTTGAAACCTGAATATCAAGAATTTTAGACAGTTTGTTATGCTTGAGTTGCAGTAAGAAATACTGCAGCCAGTTGTAAATATTCTTTTTTCTGCTGCAGGTGAACCTTTTACACAGGAAGAAATGGAAGAAATGCTTTCAGCAGCAGTTGATCCAGAAACAAATACCGTTCGCTACAAGGATTATATTTCAATTATGGTTGTGGATGAAAACTAAGGATATTGTTTAATCTCTTTATTGGAGTTGCTCTGAATTTGTCATTGGACTATTAAGCAAGCATAATAAATTAATAATTACAATTAATTTATGAAAATATTATAATTTTTATTCTGCAAAAGACAAACATTCCTAAAGATCTTAAAATGTCAATCTGATTGTATAACTGAAAATTATACATAATTATGTATACAATTGCAAAATAATGCAAAATTCATAATTTGCAAAGAAATCACTAATTGGGCAATCTTCATATCAATTCACAGGAAAGTTGCATTGAATTTAATAGGATTTATTATTAGAATAATTATGTGCAGTCTAAGGCTGAAATAATGAACTTACTTACTGAAGCATAGGCTCCACTGGACCATCTTACTGAAAAACAAGTATAACCTATTTTCAAGAGAGGAGGCATAAGATTCTGATGAACATCTTACTTTGATTAGAGGAATGCATTCAGTATTATCCAACAGTAATTGCCTATCCTACTTGTCCCAATGTGAAAATGCCCTGCTGTTTCTTGAGGACATAATTTCATGATACCATCCTGAACCTGCTCTGCCTTTCTTTTGTTGATGTTCCTTTTCCAAAGTGATATATTTTTTACTTTATCAGTACAAGTCATGCTAAGTGGTCAGTCTGTTATGAATTCTTAAGTGTAGGGGTTTTACCACTTCGGCCATGGGAGTGATCTCTACAGCCAAGCCATGGACAGCTTCTCTGGGAATACCAGCCAAACCTGAGATCCTTCCTGTTCCCTTCTATTATTAGAAGAGAAATTATGGTGATGAAGAGCATCTCTTCACCAGCCTCTTAAGTGGGCAGAAGCAGGTCTACTTGATGCTGGGGTAACTGGTATGGAAAAGTCTTGCTTTACCCCTTTGTCTCTTGCCAAAGGGGGCAGGAGAAGGAAGAGGGAGTGAGTTGTGGGGTAAATGGCTCCTATGTCGCCAGTCATCACTTGAATTACAGAGTTGATAGCAGAACATCTATTTCCACATTCCCGCCCGCCCCCCATCTAGAATAGTAGTGAGGAGAGAAGGTAGAATCAGTCTGTTCTCCTGCCTTTCATCATGGGTGACAGACAAAGTGGGGAATTGTGACAGAATCACTCCTTCGGCACTAGGCTTGTGATCCCACAAAGTGACCCCTCTGTGGGCTTGGATAACTGACAGCAGAAGTCATGGTGGTCTTCTGCCAATTACTGGCATCAATGGGAATACTCTTTCTCCATGCATATCTCTGATGTGGACAGAATCCTATTCTATAATGATATTTAGTATTCCTTCTTTTTAACTTTTTGTGAAAAGTAAAACATTTCAAATTATAAAACATAATTTTTCTATGCTGTAAAGTACAAGCTATAAAACTCCATAGAGCTATTTAAAATAATTAGCTTGCTGACTGAATGTGGGATTATTGTATTTCTCATTTGGAATTAGCGATGAAACCATGACGATCGTAAAATTCAGTTTCTTTGTAGGAAGAAATAAATATTTGGAAATAGGAAATGAATGAACAATAGAAAAAGGAGTAAATGTTTTCAAAATTGAATCTAAAATCCTGGAGATTATAACTGAATTTATAATATGTCGGAGATGTTTTGTCAGGGTTGCAAGTATGGCTTGCAATTTGCAAAATTTGTCTGGAAATTTTGCAAGTTGCATCCCAGCATATTTGATGGGTAGAAAAGATGCCATAGACACAGTATGTACAAGTTTTACTGGGCACCAGCTTTTGAATGGAATGCTGGAGACCATGCTACAATATGTCAGGGCCATATAAATAAGTAAAGTGGATAGGGGAAGAATTACATGTGATGAAATAAGGATATAATTATTTAAATCCTAACTCACACGTAGCAATTTCTAATTTTCTTCACAGTTCAGTAACTGCCAGGTTTTAAGTAAGCTTAAGATATGTGAGCCAGATAACAAGCCATTTTTCATAGATACTTAATTTTTCTCTCCCCCTAATATATACTGTACACGCATGTACCATGTACAGAAGAGGCAGCAGGATGAGTCAAAGAAGGCGTGTAGTGTATGGAGTTGTTAGTGGTCAACACTCAGGTGACAAGCAGGGTGGGTTTGTAAGCCATGTATCATTCTCAGGCTTCTATGCCATAGAATATCTAACTCATCTAAATCCAGGTTAATCTGTGTCATAGATATTGAATTGCTTTGATGCAAAGAACAGTAAAAGGCAAATTTTTATCTGCCTTTTTTCATCAAAAGGAAAATAATAGCTTTAAGGTTAAAGTTGGCAGAGTAAAATTGAGGCCTTTGAAATACAGGTTCACTATGGCACTGCAGAGTAGGTAGTAGAAATGACTGATAAATAAGTGATAAATGTGTATATGTTACAGATGGCAACAAGTAAATATTACTAAAATATTGGCCCAATCTACACTTTCTCATTTGATCCCAGGAACACTATATTCATGCTTAAAACTGTCTAATACAGTTTTGTGTACTGAGTGGCATCCATGGGATGTGTGGGTGTTAAAGGGGCAAGGTGATAGTCACAATTGAAACCCTACTCCTTTGCGTGCTCATGAAATATTGACACATACAAAATGGGTGAAGCTTGGCTCATCCTGCTACACCTGCTATCTTGTAGGTTTTGATCCTTTTGTGAATGCCAATGGCCTATATTAAAATATTTTGATGAAAAAGTATAACTGCTATAATGGCATAGTAGTAGATACTACAATGAAATTATATTTCAGGAAGAGTAATTACGTATTTGCACTTTTCTCTAGAGCATAAGTAAACATGCTATCTCTGTTACATGTTAAATGGCTTGAAAATCTTCATGGAGGGATTATATTGAAACGACTTTTCAGATCTTTCACATCAATGTAAATTGATTGAACCACTGACAACAGAGATTCAAAAGTAAGAGAATTCAATGTATGGCAATGACATATGTTTCTTGCAATAACTGCTATAGGGCACCCAGCATTTTTAAAATGCAAGTTTAAAAATGGTTTTAATATAAATAATTCTTGAAAACCTTTACTTACATGTCCCTGACCACGTATTAACTGCTACCAGACTTTTTATATGCTTTTATTAGAACTTCTAATTAAGGCATCTTAAATAATTGAGATGGTATCCTTCTGTATCAGTAATTTCTTCTTCAATTAAATTTTTGCTTAGGTTTTAATAACTCCCTTCCCTGCATACAATGCTAATGACTAATTAGCCTCAATTTCATTTCATTCCAATGAAACAACATAATTTATTAATTTTTTTTCTAATAAAGAATAACAGTAGAGTACTCTTGAATGTTTTAAATAAACACAAATCAAGTATGAATAGCTTTAACTGTAATGAGAAGAATGTGCTTTTGGAAAAGTTTTGCACCATAGTTATAAGGCTATAAGGCCATATATGAGTAAGAAAGTCTTTGATTAAAAACATAACTCATTCATGAGCTTAGTGTTAAGGGCAAGCATATATTTTATCTTCTCTCATTCTTATTTAAGCCAACATTAAAAAATTGTTGGGGTTGCAGAGGGCAGATTTTATCTAGCTTACAACTAGGTATAATTTTATATCCTATAATTGTATCACCACTGATCTCTTATAAGAGAAAGATGAAAAATGCAGCATGAGCAGGAGAGAACTGATCCATTTCTTCAATTATGCTTTTCTATCCAAAAGTATTGATTGATAGGGAAAATTCTCTCTCTTCCCTCTCCTCTTAAATTCAGACTGTTGCCATATTTTCTTAAATTTTTATGGCCCTCTCTTCTTTGTCTATACATACTTCTTTGTAATTAAGCCAAAGGATGCATCCTTTCATCACATATCTTTCCTCTGCTTAATCGTGCCTTGCTTTTTCTCTTCCTCTCTCCAGTTTTTTAACTATTTTTTTTAAATAGGCAAATGTATCTGGAAACTACAACTGGTACAGAGTGCAGCTGCACAGACCGTTCTTGGGGTCCCAAGGGCGACTTTTGTGACACTGCTCAAATGTGAGCTGCACTGGTTGCTGGTCTGTTTCCAGGTGCAATTCAAGGTGTTGGTTATCACTTATTAAGCCCTTCATGGCATGGAAGTTACTTAAGGGACCGTCTCGCCCCAATGGGTTTATCCTGTCCCACCTGTGCCAGCAATAAGGGCATGCTTCAGATCCCATCAACTAAGGAATTTTGGCTGGTAAGGTCCAGAAGAGGGGCCTTTTCTGCCATGGTACCCACCCTCTGTAACATCATTCCTTCTAGGGTGAGATCAGCCCCCATCCTTCTTGCCTTCTGGAAAGAGCTGACAATAGGGCTCTGTGGGTTGGCTTGGGGGCCAAACATCCAGGTATCATTGGTGAGGTAACTACTTGATTGATGACTTCATCTCTACTTTAGCCGTCCCCATCTTGTTCTTTTATATCTTCAATTCTTTTATCTTTTGTTTTTACTTTTATTTCTGTATTGCTCTTTTGGTTTTTAATATTTTTGACTATTTTATTGTGAGCTACCCCGAGTTGCTTGCAGTGAGCTGGGTGGTGAATAAATCCATTAAATGAATGAATGTAATGAGATGGTTTACCTAGAGTAGCAAGGTGAGTGACAGACTGATTTGTTATTTAAGTGGGATATCAGGAGTCTGTTTTGCACATTTTCTTAAAAGGTTTAAGCTTTAGTGAGCTGTAGTTCATCATCAGATGCATAGAACAGCTGCAGCAGTGTTTCTCAACTTTGGTGATATGAAGACGTGTGGATTTCAGCTCTCAGAATTCCTCAGCAACCAATTGGGAAGTGGAGTTGAAGTCAATATGTCTTCAAGTTGCCAAGGTTGAGGCTGATATAGCATTTAAATTGGGCTGAGATGGGCGGAAGACAGGTTGGTTATGCAGAGGCGAGATCAGCAGTACTTTGCCAGTTAACAATTATACAGTAATGTGAAAAACCCATTGTATTTGTTGAGTTCTTCTGAAGCATTTTGAAGTATATGACTTTAGCAATCTCTTGTGACTTTTGCTGTTAATGTTTTTTCCAAAATGGCTATTTGAGATCTGTAATGGAATGTCCTGGATGGCTGAAATCTCTGATAAATTATTTTGACCTATTTTGTGTTCTGTTGTTAAACTTGTGCAGAGTTTGGTCTGCTTATTCTAAGTAGAACCACTGCTGACAGATAATAGCCTACACATGTAAATGTACCTCTAATCTCGTAGATGAAGTTACTCTTGTGTGATGGTATTCTTAGTGTAAATGTAGGGGGATTGCAGCATGAGCTGTTCCCTTTGTTAGCATCATGGTACCATTGTTGCTTCTTGCTAGTGAGAAACGGCTTCAAATTGTGTTAATTGTTATGCAAGTATGAGCCTGCCATCTAGTGCCTGAGAAAGTGCAGTGTTATTGTCCATTGGGCAATACACTAGCTTATTCATGATGTCTTTGAATGGCTTGAGTTGTGAATTGAAGACAACTGCTCTGTTTTTATGGTTTGTCTTTTAGTAAGTCCTTCTTGGGAACTGATGTAGCTCAACCGATTTTACTGAGTATTGTTAAATATAAATTATATTTAAGTGAATGCTCTGAGCACGTTCAGATTGGAATTTATATTTACAGATATTACTCAAGAATAGCTCTAACCATTTGATGAATCCAAATTAATAAAATGTATTGGCTTCATATTCCACATCTTCATAATAATTTGAAAATGCAAACACACATACACAGAAAATTTATTAGTTTTTGTATTTATGCCCCAATATTTCTATCTATTTCACAATCAAGGTGGTCTAAAACAACAAAGAAAATTCAAACTATAAAGTATAATTAATGAAATAAAATGCAGATTTTTAACAAACATTAAACTAAATAAAGTATCATATAAAAGCTTAGTGGATATGAATAAACATGCACTGATTTTTACTAGGAAGAGCATAAAATATGTGAAACTCAGTACGATGGCATTGTCAGTCAATAAAATGTCTTAATATTCTTAAGATCCAGAGTAAACGTCCTCTCAAAATCAAATAATACCTATGAAATAAGTCTAAAAAAAAGGAAAGGGGCTTAGAGATATGATCAATTCTGGGCTTAGCAGACTGTTGTTTCAGAGGAAGAATTTTTCCTTTGCCTAGAAACTGTAACCACTGATCATGTTTTTATTCAAATATTTTTTCCATTTTTAGGACAACAAAACTCTCACACAGAAGGGAGATTCAAGCAGTGATAAAATTGTAAAGAAAGGATCAGGGCAGGCAGCTTCTTCCTCCTGTCTTTAATGTCCAATTAAAATTGCCCCCTTTTGATGTGGTCAGTGGCTCTGTTCTTAACATTTGCTTGTAGACAGGAGTGTTCTCAGAGTGTAGTAAAAAATCTGTCAAGGTGGCAGCTGGAACAGTATGATCATGGCACATAAAAATTGCTATAGCAACCTATTTTAGAACTGACAAGATACTGAGTGATGAGTAGTTTCTACATTTTAGGACTGACTATCAACAATAAAGGAACCAGCAGTCAAGAAATATGTCAAGGGTTAACATTTGGTAGGGTAGTGTAAAGGCTTGGAAAAGATATTCACATGATATGACATGATGAGGCCCAATCAGAAACACACAGGCAGAGGTTTTTCTTGTGACATTCTATGAAAGCAAAAGCTGGATGTTGAAGAAGCAGGATAAAAAGAATACTGAAGCTTTTGAACTTTGGTGGAGAGGACTTTTGAGAATGCATTTTTGTGGATAATCAAGAAAATAAGCCTTTGGATTTTAGAACAAATCAATTGGGAGTCCTCGCTCAAAGCACAATGACGAGTCTCAGGTTATCGTATTTTGGAAACATTTTGAGAAGATTTAGTTCTCCTGAAAATATAATGCTGGAAAAGGTGGAAGCTAAAAAAAGAGAACAACCAGCAGCAAGGTGGATTTATTTGATTATGGAGATGGGTGAGTACATTGTTGGAAGATTTGCACTGTCAAATTGGGAACAGGTGATTTTGGAGAATGTACATCCATGTGGCTGCTAAAAACTGACACTGACCTGAAGACCCATAAACATAAATATTTGTTTGCTTCCTGACTAACAACTTCCATTTTCAGACATGAGCCTTTAAAAAGTGTAAAAGACAGCCAATGTAAGCATTATTTGAGTTGCAATAAAAATAACCTTGGCTAGAAAAATGAATATATTTTTACATTTTTATAGATCACTTTACTAAAAGTAAAACAGAAAAAAAATACAGCTGTAGAAAATGTCATACTCATGTCAGAAGTCTTTAGTCTTCGTTTCCAGCAGGAAAATCTTACGAACTAAATATTTTCTGTTGTTTTATATTGTACTGTAGTAGCATGAGAAATTGAGACCTGAAATAATACACAATTATTTTGTTGTTCCTCAAAACACCATCAAAATTCTAAAGATCCAGATTGACTTTGGCCTTGATTTGCACTCGAGTGCTTCTGCAAAATTTGCCCATACTATGCAGTTCTGCATGAGCATATTTGAAAATTTATTTTTAAAAAACTCTCCATAATTATGTATAGCTGTGCTGGTCCCTTGGTGCACACTGGAAATATCTTTTATATGACTGACCATTTAAATCTTCTAACCAATTAACTATGTGGTTGCTAGGAACTGAAAATGACTTGATCACACATAATCATAATTTAAATGATCAAGTAAAAAAACAAAATGGTAAAAAATAAGCCAGTTTCTCCACTAAAGATGCATTTGGGGCCAAATGTTTCTCAAGTATTTCAGCATATTACAGCCAATCCTACTTTCAAATACAACAATGATGTGTCACATATAGAAATCATGAAAATACAAATGTCTCTGACTTAGCACAATAAATGTTTTTGTTACAATAATAAGTATTTAGTGTGGACAGCGACCTAAAAATATGTGTTTGATGAAGTATATCCTTCTAATACTAAAACATATTAAGACACACAATATCCTAATTTGGTTTTTCCATGTGAAAATCCCAAACAAAGTAGATTTATTTATTTAAAATTATATGCCCCCAACTCACTCCGAAAAGTGACTCAAGGATTTTTACTGACTTCAACATTGGTCCTCTGCAGTGTTTTAAAGAACCTAAAATCTCTTCTGCTGAATTAATTCACTGGATAACATAATGTAGACAAATTCTGTACTCAGGGTAAAGAGATCGCCTACTAGAAGGTAAGAGGGCAAGATAATTAATTTATCAATTTTATTTTAGGCACCCAACATAGAACAAATTTCTGAAAAGTTTATACAAAAATATAAAAATATTCTGCGTTTTATCATGCATACAGATACACTGACAAAAAATGAGAGTGTTAATTCGATCACTATTGTTGATAGTTTTAATATTTCTAAACCACCTTCTGAGTTGTTGGACTACAATTCCTAAAAGAGTTAAAATCTAATATTTCTGGAATTTTAGAAGGCTGTCCTAATATAATTATAGAAAATGTATTTATTTTTGTTTTTCACATTTTTGAACTGCCCATCTCGTATTTGAACTGCCCAATTTGAGTGCAGGATCATTCCATCATTATCTCCTAATATGATTGTTCACCCCTTTGTAAAACTGATGGTTAGTTAACATTATTTATTTGCCTGTATTTCTTTTTCTGTTGCCTGTATTTGCCTGTATTTCTTTTTCTGTTGTAGTACAGTATTTCCACATATGGAATGTACAATCCTGAATGCATAGTGAATTATACTGTACTTTCTTGTCCCGCTTTTACCACCAGAGGCCACTCACGCCCCATAGAATATCTCACTAGGACTCTGAGATCAAAAACCTTTGTTTTGTTAGTGGGACAAATATGCCGTCTAGTTAGTTTTACCGTTTCCCCTCCCAAGCTCAATCATCTTGCAAACTAGAGTAGACAAACAGAATTGTGTTGCTGAAAACAATGATAACACATTAGTTAGTGCTAGTGAGTTCAGAAATGCCTGTAAAGATTAAATGACACTAATGCTAATGGAAGAGCTTTGGCTACAGACCAAATATAATTGAAGTTTTTTGGGGAATTTATATTTGGATTGGCTCTGGATAGACTATAGGCGAAGCCTGGCATATTAACTACCTTTAGAAGAATGATAATAATCCCAGTTTGTAAAGAATACATACAGATTATAGGTTACACTATAATATTCTTATCTAATAACACACAGTTCTCATTTTAAGAACGAGTATTCCCATAGGGTTAGGGAACACAGTATGGGAATCAAACAACTATATATATTCAGTTATAGCAAAAATAGAATGTGGACAGAAATATGGTTCTTCTGTATATTATGTTACTACCCCTCTCAACTGGATAGTGATTGAATAAAAGCCTTGTGGTTGCTATGCTCTGTTACAGATTAACAGTAGACAGTTCCATTGTGGACAAGCAATTCCTAAACTCCTGTAGATAAGTGAAAAGTAGCCCAGATTATCATGCAGCAGTAGATATGCCTACCAGAAGACACACACACATACACACAATCTCCTCTGTAGTCCTAGAGCAGTATTTCTCAATTTTAGCAACTTTAAGGTGTGTAAACTGAAGTCCCATCTTAAACTTGCTTAGCTTTAGAAACACTGCCCTGAAGTGTTATATCACAGTTCTGTGAATATAATTTCCACTAACTTTTTGATAAACACAAAACACCTGTACTTGCTTTATCTGATAATTGACTTATGATCAGAAAGCAAACAAAGTAGAAAATTAAAACATTTATACAAGTAAGAAAAAATAGATTTAGAACTATAAGTCAAAATAAAGCAGAAAAAATGAGTCCAACTAATCATATAGGGCAGATAGTATGGCAGACAGTAAAGGCTCTTGAGCAGATCTTTGCTTATACAGTACATTATTCATGCTTAACATTGATCAAAAGACATAAGCAAAATCCACCTTGCCTATCTGGAATCGTAAGCAAAAGAGGGGTGGTAAATACTTTATGGATATTTTTATAAAAATAACTTATGTAAAGGTTGATACTCTGTGTTTCATGTTTCAACTTACCTGATCAATCTGAGCTAATGCTCTTTAGGAATAAAATCATCTTGACAGTAGGGCACAGGGAGCAAAGTATGAGAAGGAGCCAGAATAAAAGTCTTAATAAAATAATTATAATTAATAATTATAGTATAATTATTAATAAAATAATCATACTCCAAACTCTTTGATATCAGTATTCATTATATTTTGTCTCATTATTGTTTTAATCTTATAGTACATCAGAAAGATTTGTGATTTTGATTCACAAAATCACAAATTCAGAAAGAAGACCATATTCATGGTTTCTATTTTTTGTCATTCAGATCAATAATTATTTTGAAGAACCAATGAGTTAAAAGCTTATGGAAAATTAACTACAAGTAAAAGTAGGCATTCATTGCTGAACCTCAATCATTTTCAGTCCCAACTCATTACATTGGAAGACATTCAAAATAGCTTATTCAAAGAATTGTCCTTAAAATTTCATTTGCACTCATTCTAAGAGTCCAAGTCTTGAAGGACATACAGTATGCAGAGCTGTGTTCCAGCTGTCATACATTACACCTTGGTGCAGAGAAGAATAAATTGTCTTCCTGGTGAATGGAAAAACCTCAAAATGATATTAGAGAACCTCTTTTCATTCCCCACCATATTGTTAGTGACTGGGAAGTTGGCCTAAATTGTCATGCAAAACTAGGTTCTGACAAAAGGGTATTAAATAAACAATATCTAAATATAATCTGGAATTTCATATTCACTTTTGATAAACACATTTTTATTTTACTAATTATACTAGTTCACTTTTATATTAACTTATGTGCTACCTTGATTTTTTTTAAAAATATATGATCAACAGTGGTTGTACAAATAAAAATCTTATTCAAGTGTTTTTATTGTCTGAAAGCCATTGCTAAGTTATCATCACTTCTGAACTCTTGCTCTGATTTACATCTAGCCTATGCATTATGGTTGTCATTGCTTTACTATTGGAAGCATCTCCAAGGAGTATCAATAGTCATGAATCATCAGATAGAGGTTGTCCATTCTAACATAGAACATGTTGTGACTACTGTTGGCATGGAAACAAACTGATTACAAGTTACAAGAAGGATGTAAAGAAAGTACCATCCAGAAGTTTCAGACATTTGATAAAATGGTGCATTTTAGCCATAGCTGATGGCCAGAATATTGCAGATTAAATAATGTGACACTTGAAAGTATCTTTGATAAAGCCCCAATAAACAAAACAGGTGGTAAATGGTCCTACTATTTTCAGTTAGATAAACCTTGGTTCACTGCATTCCCATAATCTTGCAAAATTACCCAATGGAGTCCTATAATTAATGTTTCTTATAATTAATGGTTTTTAGAATACCTCTCCTCTCATCCTTGGGTGTTGTTTGTGTGAGTGTGCATGCCTGGATAAATAGATGCTTCATTCCCCTTAAGCATTTGTCTTTTCTGAATGATGGAATCTCCCTGATATTTAAATGGTTTTACTTTATGCTTTATGCTCTATTAATCAGCTGTAAAATATTGCCTGATTGACCATATTTGAACTGGAGTCATGAATCCCTACTGTTCCTTGTCAGCAAACTTTGGGGGGTAATGGACAGCAAGATGTTACCGGTCTTCTGCTTCCTGGTATGTAACAGACCAGTACCCTGCAAATTGGAATTTGCAATTTGCAAGCTGGCCAATCTGTTGCTACCCCCTTTAGATGCTCATATGTCTCTAACCTCCCATGACTAAGCATACCATTGCACACAATCTGACAATCCCTAACACAGCAGATGCAATTTGTCAGGGGCATCTAACTGTGTGCTAATTAAAGGCCTGATGAAGAACAAAGCAAGCCTGCCTGTTCTTCATGAGAAGTGTTGATTCAAGCCAATGAGGGCTAGATATGCTAACACACATGGCACATGCCTGCTTTTTCTCTCAGTGTTTGTATTATAAGAGGAACAGACAATAATATTAACTTATATTGTGTTATTCTATATTGTATTACCCTGATCTCCATTATTAGCAAGAAAGAAAAGGAAGAGGTGGATCCAACAAAATCATTGACAAGAGTCCATTCAATTGGAAATGGGGGAGTTCTGAACAGTTGAGCTTCGTTATTAGTTTCATGAGGTGCAAGGAATTATTGTAGAACCTGCTTACCAAAATCTGCTACAGAGTTTGGGCATTTTTCCAAACCATACAGAGGGTGCAATGGTGTAATAAAGTGAGGTTGAACTGCTATATTACCTTCTAGTTCACTTTTTGCCTGTGGGAAAGTTTTATCTTGGTCTGCACTTGGGAATGTTCTTGTTGGTGGAATAAAATTCTGCATTCAGTCCATCTCATTCACTAGAATGGGCAATGATTTGATGCTGAGGGGCTCACTTAACATTTTTTGTGGGAAGGTGATGGGGATTAAAGGTCACAATGAGTTATATAACAATTGAAAAAGAATTTCTTTTCTTAAAGAATTGAGAAAGCCTTTTGGATTAAAGGCGAAACGTCTTCGACTTGAGAAAAATCCAGTCCAGATGCCTGTT
>JANHZU010006108.1:17197-28016 GCA_032468055.1 Acrochordus granulatus | reverse complement strand
TCAGTGTGATGGGTGTGGGCTTGGGAAGACTCCGGGAGGCAGTGCAAGACAGGGGGGCCTGGCGTAATGCAGTCCATTGGGTTGCGAAGAGACAGACATGACTGTGCAACTGAACAACAAACATATGTTTGAGACTCAAGCGCTGCCGTTTAATGGGGTAAGGTGTTGTTACTTGCCCCAGCTCCTGCCAACCTAGCAGTTTGAAAGCATGTAAAAATGCAAGTAAATAAGTAGATCCCACTTTATTAGGTGGAAAAGATAACATTATATGCGCCTTGGCATATAGTCATGATCACAAAATTGTCTTAAGATAAATGTGGGGTTCCTCAGCTATGAATCAGAGATGCGCACCATCCCCTAGAGTTGGACACGACTGCAGGGGAAACATTTACCTTGAATACAGTACACCAGTGGATTAACGGATTGGGGCTTCAGATCCCCTCCTTGTCATGAAGTTCATTGCTATCTTTGCCCCTCATCTTGTTTATTCGTTTACTGGATTTATGTGGCTGCCATTTGACATGTGACTTAGGATAGTGTATACAATTAATAGCAAGAAGTAACAATTTACAAAATAAAACATATTAAAATATATACAATCAAACTGTATTCACAAAAGTTCTTGATCCACTGCCTGGGGGAAGAGGTAAATCTTCAGAGTCATTGGGGAGGCAGTTAGGGTAGGAGAAATGATTGCATAGGAGTGAGTGAGAGAAGACACATCTTCTAGATCTTACCAGATGACTCTCCTGAAGAGATGAGAACCAGATCTTACCAATTCTTACCAGTCAGGAATAGATGATCCTGCAAATAACCAGGCCCTGTGCTCTAACCTATGAATTGCACCCAGAAGCCCAGTGACATCCATTGCAATTTGTAAAGTATAACCACACCTCATTTAATGGCTAACTTGTTTAGGGACTGTTTGCAAATATGAGGCTAATTGAAAAAAATCTGACCAATGCACATACTTACATTTCATGCTTCTGATAACAACACAAACCAGAATAAAAGTGGCATAACTCTACATGAGAGCAATTAAGTTAAATGAGATGACCATATTCAGCTTTCATTCAGAGGTAGCCTTGTGCTATTCTGTAAGCAGGTGCTATTATTGCAATACAGTAAGTGGATCCATTTTTAAAGATGCTCTGTTTTAATTTGTACTAAAAACAGGGCCCACGAGGCTGCATCTGTATGAAAACTGGGCTCTCTCAGAAGCTGCAAAAAAACAGAAAGGTAAGTTAGGTACTACTGGGCCCTGGAGCTGGTCGAGGAGAAGGCTGAGTTCTTCAAGTTCCTGGCTGAATAGCTAGGTGGGAAACAGGTTGAAGAACTACACGGTGCAACAGCCTCACGCATGCTTTTGCAGCCAGTTTGAGGGTTCCTTGATGGTTGGGTTAGGAGCAGCCCTAAGAGCTGTGGGGACCCAGTGGAGTGGAATGACTGCATCCCTGCAGTCGCTCGTAAGGGCAAATGATTGAGATTCCAGATTCACCACTGTGCTCAGCTACTGTGAGTATAGCAGTGAGTCTGGAAATCTCTTGAGCATCCTTGTCTAGGGAAGCATTCTTTTGCAGTCTGTTTACAGCAAGCTGGATTCCCCCCACCCGGCCTTTCTTTCTGCTTTCGCTCTTGCCATTGGTGGCATCTTGGTCTGTGACTTTGAATAGATAAATCCCATCAGTTTGAAACATTATGCATAGTTGCAGTACTTTGTCTATCGGATGAAATGGTACATTTTTCATTCTTTATTTTCACTTTATACATACATCTTACATTACAGCATCTATTTGGCAATGTTTTTAATCCGCTTATGTGATCACCCCATTTCAGTGATGATTATAATACCTGATTTCTTATTCAGTATCTCTGTTTCAGGTACTACCATTTCCTTATCCAGGCTGTTCAGCCTCCAGCTGTTCAACCTCCATTGCTAAAGTCCCATCCTTAGCACTAGATAAGAAGATCAAAATCTCTGTAATTCTCTTGTCCTCCAAAGTTATAGCATTATGTATAAAATTAGTCTGAACTAAGTGTTGCAGAGAGCTGAAATGTGCTTTAGTCTCTTAGCTCCAATTCAAGTTCACGTCAGCACAGGTCCATAATAATAAAACTAATTGCATTCTAATGGACATTAAATGACTTTTGTGAATGAGCTGATAGTTATCAGCTAGCTCACACGGATTGGGATCAGGTTTCTATCTGGCTGGTTAAAAATTGTCTCATATTGAATTTATGATAGCTCTGATCTTGATTGTAATGCTAGTTAGTTAGGATTATAGCTCTGCCCATATTTTAATAGACTAAGATAATAGAATGATTATACAGCTACAATGGCATGTGGGAATGACCTTGAAGGATGAGGGGAAGAGATGCTGCCTAGGGAATGGTCAAACAAAAAAGGAATAAGCCTGCAGTTGTTTAACAGAGAAAGAAACTTAAGAAATACCCAACTTAATTTACCAAGATATAGAAAGAGATGGTGGGAGGTTTGTACTTTCAAATTTGCAAGATTCTGTTAATGTAGCTTTATGACAAAATAGATTACATCTGTTTGTGTTTCCCTCTGGTTTACCTGGAAGGGCTGATGTTAGCTTATTGAGGTGTGACAAATGTTTATTTATTTATTTATTTATTTATATCCTGCGTTTACTTTATAAACAAATCAAGATGATGAACATATCTAACACACCTTTCTCCTCCTATTTTCCCCACAGCAACAACTCTGTGAGATAGGTTGGGCCAAAAGAGAGGGACTGGCCCAACCTTCAGATGGCATTCGTGGATAAGGGGAAGATATTGGGAGTCTTGGAGAATCTACGATTTGCAGAAATATCAAACATTTAGAGGGAAAGAAACTAAAATGTCTTATAAAAGTGTTCTTAGTAGCCATGGAAATAATGAATTATAAAAGGAGTGGCAGGGGAGGCATGAGGAAAGAAATGGAATATCCTGAAATAGGCTGGCTAGTCTCTATTCTGACCAATAGCAGTCCATACTGGGACATATTGATGGCCTGTCTGTTAAAACAACCAAACCAAAAATGCTGAGCATAGTGTCTGTAATGAGGCGTGTCCTTGTGTGAAAGTGCCTTTTGCTATGCAGTTACAGTAAAGACTTGCAAGAAAAAGAAAAGCAAATTGCATTTTCATTTTTAAGTTGGCTGTTTTGTTGGAAGCTCTTTTAGTTAAAGGCTGTGCTATACAGTTTTCCCCTTGTTTTCTTTTTGGCTAGAAAAAACTAATCAATCAAGCTGCAGTACCATATGCTAATCTCTTTTAACCTTGTATACCCTATTTTTTGTGTCTCAGTTTAAAAGTCAATTATTTTGTAGCAGTAGTTTTGAGAAACACCTCTTTAATTGCTTTATTAGGGTTTTTTCTGAATATACAATCAAGAATTTGTTTCATGTTTCTGGACCTCCTTATTGATTGGCAATCCAAAAGCTGGAGCAGGCCACTGAAATTTGAGGCTTTCTCTCAATGCAGTCTTAGCTTTCCTCTTTTGTGCGTGCATTGATCTCATTCGGATCCTCAGAATCTCGCCCCCAATCTTTAGTTACAAAAACTCTCCAGTCATACATTGACAATAAATACATCAATCAGCACAGGGCAGTAGTCATGGATATTTATAACAGGTAATACTGTTTGGTAAGCTACTGACCACCACTCTATTCCTCTTGAAATTTCATCCTATTTTATTTAGGATGAGGGTTTTCTTTTATTGGCTGTTATATGTTATAATATTACTTCTCTTTATGTTTTAATTGTGGACTATCAAGGAATTTTTTGAACATCTGCATGCATGCATGTATTCATAGTTAGATAATCCTCCTTTTGTTTTGTTTAGGACCATGGTATAGTAAGTAACAACCTTCCTCAATAATAGAATAGAACTGCTATGGCTTTTTTTGGAAGGCAGTTAAAGGTTCAGATCCCATCTGTGCCATCTAAAAGTGTGAGGTTTATGAAACAATCTCTGAAATAGTTCAAGTTTTAGAGTTAGCAAGTAATAATAATCAACATCATCATCATCATCATCAAAAAAACTCTTTCCTTTTGCCTAGGTTTAGTTGATTGTCCTGTAGATCTTGGAAGTAATTATGTAACAAAGACGTGCTTCAGGTAGGTTGTCTGGATAAATAGTACATATTATTTCAGAACATGAACAAAATACTATTTTACAAAGTTGGAATTGCTGTTCCTGTTTGAAAAATGCACTGAAGCAATGAATTGCTTTCATATTGTTTGAAAATATAAAATAGAATTCTTATAATACATTATAGATGATTCATTAGCCTCCTAATTTATATATTTTTATCAGTAAACTGCAGGCATAACATATATAAAACTTGTTTGGAAGGGCAGGTGAGCTAATAAAGCAGTTAACATTTCAAGCAACCAAATTTCCCTCAGGATAGATGAAAGCATGAAGCAAGATGTTTTAATACCTGATAGAATAACCACATTACAAGAGAGCTAATAATAGGAGTTTGACAAGTGAATGAATGATTATATTAACATTCCACAAAGGAATCATATAATGGAGCAAAGAATTTCAAAAGGCCAACATTGTAAGGCAACAGCCAGAGAGCCAACACCCTAATCTAACAAGTAGCAACACATTCCTAGATGAGAACAAAGATTTAGTGAAATGTTATAGAGTTCCCAAATCTATATTCTTGGGATCGAAGCTTAAAGTGAGCAAGTTTTGAATGTACTGTATCGTTAAATTTTGTCAGATAAAACTAATTCACTAAATTCTTCTTCTTAGAAGAAATAGAAGGAAAAGAAAAATCCATAATGTTGAAAGAGTATATTTAATAGTAAATTTCCTCTAAAGGGCTCTATTCCAGTCCAATTCCCTTAAACAATTGTAAATTATCTCAGGTATAAGCTAATTAAGGTGGAATATTTGGCAGCTTAATGCAAGATCCAGTTTGTTAAAAATATATGGATTTGGGCCAGGTTGTGGCACTGAGCTTCTATTGCTTGCTTCACCTTAAAATACCTATTTTTCTGTTGGAACTGTCTTTGTGTTGATCTTATCCAGCTTCCAAATACCAATTTTCACCTGCTCTTTGTTGTAGTTGATTTGCCCACCATTTGATTAATTGTAGTATGAATTGCAAGGTACATATCATATTGCCCTTTGCTTCTGTGGTGAAATAACTGCTTTATGTGCTTCAGACATAGATTTCTATCATGTTTGATATGTCTATTCTTCAGAAATCATAATTACAGAGACTGATACACCATATTTTATTGAACTGTGAATATGTATCTTTCTTGATCCTTTACTTCCTAGAGTTATAAGTAGGAATTTGTTTATATATTACAAGATACTACAGTTAGAAATAAGAAAAGAAGCACTTTGTCAGTGGAGAAGCTGCCTTCATATGCTGGTCAATCCATTGTTATATTTGCATATGAGAAAAAAAATCCAATAGTACTTTTATGAGCGTATGATAATGGACAAGTTGCTTAAAATATAATACAATAAGGGGAGTAATTCTTTTGATGGAAGAATAGGCTACACATTTCCTCGTAGTTTCAATACTGAAGGTAGTTGTAGTACTGAAAATTTCCCCCCAGATTCCTAGATATATAAGTTAAAGCTATCCAAGGCTTTTATAGAAAATCAGTAATTCTACTGAAGGATTAATTTTATGAGATGTGAAACCCTGTGTTTTCTTTGCCTGGCCCAAGTAAATTTGAAACTCCAAATACTAAAATTCACTTTAACAGTTAGAAATATACAGCTGTTTATTTTCTAAATGAAATGGATTAATCATAAGACATGAATTGAGATTCTTTAATTGTTTTGTACATTTTATAAACAGTTCAGAGTTTGTGCAGAGACTTTATATAATCAACAAAACAGAATGTGGAAAGATAGATTGAAAAATGTATAGAAATAATTTGAAAATAACATAAGTCTTACATTGATATTACAGTTATTTTGTTTTCTAGATGAAATTTATTAAATTATCCCAAAAAGAAAAAAAATCTGAAACAGAATAGTGGAAATGGCCTTTCTTTTGTATCCCAGAAGTGGCTAAATAGTGATGGGAAAGAGAATGTGATCTTGGGGATATGGGAGAGGCACTTAGTTTTCTTAGCAGTGGATGTGGAGGGTGCATGTTGATTTAGAAATTGAGAGGCGGAGCAGTATATCCGTTTCCAAATTTAAAAAAAACAACAAGACAATTTGGGTATTCTTCTTCACAGTGAGTTTCTTGTATAAGGATTTTTCCCCGTCTCTCTCAGCAATGTTTTTCAGGGTCAGTTGGATGTAGCTCTACATCTTCCCTGCAGACAGGATGATTTTCTTGGCAATCCATGATTATAATTATGTGTTTGAAGCCTACAGCGAAGGACAATTCTTGGCCAGTGATAACATGCAGTGATTGCACGTAATTGCTAAAAACAACTTTGAGTTTTATTAATGAGATGCTGCAAACAACATCTTATAGATTATTATCTCATTTAACTGCCAATTCAGAAAAGTTAAGTGTTTTATAATTTCCATGAATTTTTCCCTGTCCCTAACTACCAGTGTTTCAGATATCAAATTGTGTCTATATTGACTTTGTAAAAGTCCACAAATAGGAAATAAATATATGTGATACAGAACTTTTACATTCAGAATGTAAAAGTCTTTTTTAAAAGGATAATACCAGGGGGGAAAAAGTATATCTTTGGCAAGTATTTTAAACAGTTAAATTACCAGGCAAAAAAACATACTTTAAAACTGGTCTGAATGTTATCAAGTCTGGCCCTGAAAACAGCCTAGGTGTGTAAATGCCTTGGAGAGTTGGCTTTTAAATGCTTAGCTTTCTTTCTAGATGTATTTGCTATCCATAAAATGGAGTTCAGAATCCAAATTAGACCTGTTCAAAAACTAGCCAAATATTTAAAGGAGTTGTTGAAAGAGTCATAATGTTGTAATTCTACATGTTGGACTAGAAGTGGAAGGTTTAAGTATATTCCACTTGGATATGGATTTAATTGGGTGATCCTAGGCTAGTCACAAATCTTGATGAAACGACCTCAGAAATTTGATAGGAGGAAAAAAGATCCTTGGAGGAAATATGTGATGGAAACATTATAAATATATGTTTAAAGATGCGTACATGTTTGTGATTGTGGATAAATTCAAATAGCAATAGTGTTTTTCAAGGCAAAGGTAGTTCTCAAGTAATGGCAATTGGGACCAGAATTTTAATTGCTGAGAGATGATGCAATTGTAAAAAGCAGTGTCACATGATGGTATCAGTTAGTGATGGCAATTATGGCAGTCTCTGTTGCCATTGTTAACCGAATCCCACCAGGTGTTAGGTGAGGATCCACCTTGATCCCAGCCATTCCCAGCTTGGTCATTTCCAACTCCAAGCCTCAGGAAAGTCAGCCTGCCTCCTTTGCCTCTTCTTGAACTCCCCACACTGGCCTGTCTTTTCTCTGCCCTTTTGCCACCCTGCACAATAGAACTCCTCAGTGGCAGTGGGGCTAAAGTAGAGTCCTGGGGCCTCTAGTCTTGGCCAGCCTTCCCCTTCCTTGGCCTCTACCTGCCCTCCCTCCCTCCTCTATCTAGGGAGGGACTTTTGAGACTTTCAAATTATTTTCTTGGCCTGGGCTCAGGTTCTTTTTATCTGACCATTGCTTGGTATCTGGTATGAATAACTGAGAAAATCCTAGAAAAGATAGTTAGTAGTCAATTTGCAAGAACTTAGTAATGAACAAGCTGACTACCTGTTGGCCCTTCAGAGGTAGTTCTGACAAGAAGCACAACAATAATCACCAGCTCTATCTTTATTATAAGATTACATTTACAGAACCTTGCAAATCTGAAAATCTCTCTCTCTCTCTTTTACTCTCCAGAAAACTAGTTCCTTCTGAAAGGCTTCCCATGCCTGTTTGGTTTCTGTGGAATGGGATATCTTTTACATGACTGTTGTCCGGTCTGTGCCTCTCCTCGTGTCTCCCAGAAGTATTATGTCAAGATCATAGAAAATAATGGTACTGCACTATGCACTGCACTGGTTAGTCTGCACCTGAAATACTATGTCCAGTTCTGGTCACCACAATATAAAAAGACACAAGGGAAGTAGATAGAGTGCAGAGAAGAGCAACAAAGATGGTTAGGGATTAAAGGCTAAATCCTATAAAAGGTGGTTACAAGAACTTGATATGTTTTATCTAAAATAAAAAAGGCTAAAATGAGACTATCAAGTGTTTTCCAAAGCATGAAGGAATGTCACAGGATAGATGGTATGGATCTATTCTCCCTAGCACCTGGAGACAGGAATGGATGGAGGGAAGCTTTATGGAGGGATGTTAAAAATTGAAGTGAGAAGGAATTTCCTGTCAGGGAGAGCTGTAAAGTAGTGGAACAGGCTGCCATTTCATGTCATGGATCCTTCATGACTTGGAAGAGATTTTCAAGAGAATATTTTCCAGAATTCCTGCACTGGGCAGTAGGGTAGGCTAGAAGATCTCCAAAATACCTTCTAGACTTGTGATTCTATGATCTTTAGTTATACCTGACCTTATTGATGGGTTCTATCAAGGTGATGTTGACTCTTAGCAACTATACAAATAGATTTTCTCCAGGATGACCCATCGTTGCTGCAATTGAGCCATTCCACCCTGCTAGTGGCCATTTCCTTTAATCTTTGCCATCCATTTAATCCATTTCCTTTAATCTTTGAACCTACTGACTTTGCCAGTATTATAGTATTATAGACTTTTCAAGAGAGCTATGTCTTTGATAAAGTACCCAAAATAATCTGAGTTTGATCATTTGCATCTCAGTTGAATTTGCATCTCAGTTGAAACGCTGGAATAATTTGTTCTCTGATCCATTTTTTTCTGTTTTCTTGGTTGTCCATTGAATTCTCAGTAGTATTCTGGAGCAGCAAAGTTCAAAAGCACTAATACTCTTATTCCTGTATTTCCAAAGTACAGCTTTCATTTCCATAAAGTATCCCCGGAAAATCATTTCCTGCACAATTCTGATCTTTCTAGGTATTTAGGTATTTGCAGCAACCTTTATTGCTGCTTTACCAAATGCTACTCGTGAGATGCATTTCTTGATTTCTGGTTCTTTTGCTGTTGACAAAGGTAAAGGTAAAGGAGACCCTGACAGTCATCACCGACTAGGGTGTGGTGCTCATCCCCGTTTCTAAGCTGAAGAGCCAGTGTTCGTCCTGGGATGGCTCCGTGGTCATGTGGCTGGCATGACTGGACACCTAAGGCGCACGGACACTATTACCTTCCCGCTGGAAGGGGTGGTACCTATCTATCTACTCGCGCTCACGCACTTTCGAACCGCTAGGTGGGCGGGAGCTGGGGTGGAACAGTGGGCACTTGCCCTGCTGCGTGGCAGCGCTGGATCGTAATCCCAGGCTGCTGACCTTCCAGCCGGCAATGAGAGCTCTTAACCAATTGCGCCACCGCTCCCCTTTATTATTTGCTGTTGACAGTTGATCCTAAAAGGCAGAAACTTTATTCATCACTTTGAGATCTTCCTTGTCAGGTCTGTGTTTAGTTGTTGTACTTGTTATCATTAGTTTGGTCTTCATATTTAACTTTACTCCCATTTTTTCACTGTACTCATTTCTAGTTCATAACTAGAACTTGCAGATCATTTTAATTTTCAGCTATGAGAGTAATGTCATCAATATGGTGCAAATGGTTGATGTTTCTACTTCCAGTTCAGCTTCCCTAGCATTTATTCAACAGGTAAGTTGAATAAATAAAGGAGACTATATAGTCTTGTCTCCCTCCTTTGTCTACCTGGAGCTAGATATTTTTGCCTTATTCCATGTGGACTGTGGCTTCCAGAGTTGCATATAAGTTTAACATGAGGACAATGAGATATTTTAGAATTCATATTTTCCAAAACACATTCTAGATCATCACATGCTCAATGCAGTTAAAGTCCTTTCTGTAATCAATGCAGCACATGTTAACTTCCATTTGATATTTTGTGTTTTTTTTCAGTTATTCAGCATGCATTAGCAATATTGCCTCGTGTTTCTCAGCCTTTTCTAAAGCTGGCTTGATCATCTGGCATTTCCCTTTCTATGTAGGGTTTTAATCTCTGTTGGATGATCCTAAGTGTTATTTTGCTAGGAGGTGAAATTAAAATGTTGTGTGATAGTTTGCATACTCAAAAAGCAAGTCTCCTTGCTTTAGAATTTGCATGGAGATTGACCTCTTCCCATTTGTTGGCTATTGTCTTGTTCTGATCAAAATAGATGTTCTGTATGCCAGTGGATTGAAAATCTTGCATTCCATATTTCAGGGCCTGGATCTTTAGGTACGTTAGTATAACCCAGTATGGTTAAATATAAACAAACTACATACACATACAGTGGTACCTCACAAGATGAGTAACTCACAGGATGAGAAACTCGTAGGATGAGCAAAAAATTTAATCAAAGAATATTCCACTAGACGAGCCGCGACTCACGAGACGAGGAAACTACGTGTCAAACCTTGTGCATCATCAGTAAGCGCGCTCTGTATTTCCCATTCAGGCAACTCCATGCAAGAGTTCTTCCGACTCTTACCTTGTGCTTTACTCCATTGTTGCAGACAGCAACCCCGTGCGTGCGTTCTGCCGACTCTCCTCTTGCACAGTTTACTCCATTGCTATACGGGCAGCAGCGTACGCGCATTCTACCAACTCTCCTCTCGCACAGTTTACTCCCATATGGGCGGCAGCACACATGTGTGCATTCTGCCTACGTTCCTGATCGCAATGAGCACCGCGCGATCAGCTCACGTGGGAAGCCTCACAACGGAGCTCT
>JANHZU010006108.1:0-13450 GCA_032468055.1 Acrochordus granulatus | reverse complement strand
CCTGCCCTATGGAACATCTTGCCCCTCGAGCTGAGGGCTGCCCCCTCCCTGATGGCCTTCCGGAAGGGCCTTAAGACGGCTCTGCAAGATGGCCTGGGGCTCCGGGGGGGCTCATTATCATCGTGGAGGTGGCTGATGGATTCCTCACCCCCCTTTTGTATACAAAATATTTTTAGCCCACCTCACAAGTCTGCCGGGTTTTTTGTTTTAATGGACTTATTTTATTTTTAAGTGTTTTTAATTGTTTTTAGTGTTGTTAGCCACCTAGAGTCTTTGGATTTCAGCGGCATATAAATTTAAGAAAGAAAGAAAGAAAGAAAGAAAGAAAGAAAGAAAGCCATTGATCTCATGAATTGTCGAAGTTGAATAATAGGCCGAATGAAGAACAAGATGGAATTAAACACAGAGGTACAGTTGAAGGAAGCTCTGTATTGGGATTGGCTCTGTTATGGGTGAATTCCATTCCTTCTGAAAGAGTAAGTCCTCACTTGTTGAGGACTTGTTGTTCAAATTGGCCACAGTGCTGAACAAGTGGCACTCAAAGTTCTGCCGGTTGCAGAATCCCCACAGTCATGTGATTGCAATTTACATGCTCAATGACTAGCTTGCAATTACGACACTGCAGCATCCCACAGTCATGCGATCGCCATTTGCAGTCCTCACTGCTGGCTGTCAACAAACAATGACAATGGGGGAATTGATAGGAAGTGACAAATGGCAACTGCATGTTATTGTGCTTAACAATGGTAACTGTAACTGCCATTGCTAAGTGGCATAGTCACATGATATCACACTTCACAACCATGTCACTTAGAAGGGAAATTCCAGTCTCAATTACTGTTGTTAATCAAGTCAATACTTATTGGTATTTAAATAGAATTTTTTTAATTAATGTGAGCTGCCTTGAGTGCCCTATGGACAGTAAACTGGGGTGTAAATAAAAATACTTAAACAGTAAAATTAATTTCTTCTCAGTAAAAAGAATACTTTTCTATAATAGCAGTACTTTGCTTCTTAACTGTTTGCAGAATATTCCTTTAATAATTTATTCTGTATTATATAGAAAGCAAAATGCCGAATTCATGCTGGGGCCTCCAGCTATGTTGCACTAATGTTCCCAGAATTTCTCATTAAAGCAAGTTGTAATAATAATATTTCTTGGATGATGGGATTACGGGCCCTCACATTTGGAAAAGCAAGTAGAATTTTAGGAAATTAAGTGTTATCTATTTAATTTCTGTATTATTCAGAATTATTTTATTTTTCAAACAGATTTTTTTTGGGAAAAGATAGTCTTAGACATTATTCATAAAATTATTTTCAAGATATTGCAGGAGACAGAAGAAAATTTGCATTAGCAAAATGTACAGTTTTTCACTGTAGTTATAAAGGTTTTCAAATAAAACAATTCCCCAAGGCAAAATATTTAGTATATTATTATTTGGGTGAATTATTGTATGGGAAAATTAACTGAGCACTTATATACGACTGTACTGCAACTAAGAAAAAATAGTATATCCTTTTTTTATTTCTAAGTGCTACTCTATGGAATTAGTATGGCTATAAATGAACAAAATTGCCTTATTTTGAGAGGAAT
Organism: Acrochordus granulatus; assembly: GCA_032468055.1. NCBI lineage: Eukaryota > Metazoa > Chordata > Lepidosauria > Squamata > Acrochordidae > Acrochordus > Acrochordus granulatus. The sequence goes on along the minus strand of JANHZU010006108.1, from coordinate 11,853 downwards.
ATTCTCCTTGTCTTTTATAATCCATGATTCTCTTTTGAAATTTAAAGTAAGTTCATTTTTTTACCCATAAAACTGCAGAGTAAGGCTTTCAAAGTGATTTCATTAACCATTCCCAGTAAGTATTTCTCTGAGAGCAGTAATATATGTTAAATAATCCTAACTTCCCAGCCAAAGACCACATTGGCTAAAAATTATGGGAGATGGTCAAACAGACATGTGGTTTACATAAAATATAGAGGTTTTACGCTAAAAAAGAGAACAGTTACATCAGAAGGAAGGGGTCACGATTAAGGGACTTCCATTTGTAATTTTTACTCCTCTTGGATTTTTTTAAATCATAACTAGGATACATGACTGAGCATAAAATACCAAATAATTAAAACAGGTGTTCCCAGAATGTGTTTTCTTAAACAGCATGCTGGCAATCAAGGTCCATTTAACCTTTCTCTCTCCTCAGAAGTTGTCTGTCCTTGCAGTGCTCAGACATTCTCAAAACACATAGACACAGTACTTTAAATGATCCCAGATGAATAGGTCAGTTCTGGGTTGAGCAGAAGACAATGTGATTTTGATCTTATTCCCATCTGGATGACTTGAAAGAAGCTAAGGTCAGCTGGCCGTATTCTGTGAACCCCTATTCTCAAAATCACTTCATCTGACATGGATGCAAAGTGATTTAGCTTTGATCCTGGAGCCTTGTCTTACTAGATGTGCCTTGGATGGAGTCCAATTTTTGGTTCAGGAAAGTATTAAAAATAAAAGAGATTACTTTCCACAGCAATTCTTCTGATTTTATGGTTAAAATCAGAATGGTACGGAGTCAGCTCTGCAGGGTAATTTCTCCATGTGTCTAGTGAAACCGACTGTAAAGAATTTATAACAGAATAAATGCATGTTATGTCACAACACTGGTTGTATACAACAGCCAACCTAACAACCCCCTTCACATATTTTCTTATAAAGCAATTATTATATTTGTGTAATTGGGCTATTCTAAATTATACTTCTGCATGTTTTCAGAGAAACCGTATAAAAATCAAATTGGTATGAAAGACTTCTCATACATGAAAGAGAGATTGTGAAACCCTCTTCTTAATGACTAGCAGATTAATGTGTTTTTTATGTATTTACATAAAAACTCTTCCTTGTAAAGGAAGAGTTCAAGGGGAGAAAGCATAACGTTTAATTTCAAGCAAGATCTAATAGCCTCCTAAAAGTGTTCATAAAAATCCTTGTATAAGTTTGCTTTTTAATTGTCATCTTTTGATCAAAGTACTTGTAAAGTCTTCATCAGTGCAATGTCTAAACATTTGGCAACCATTAGTGTATATCCCTGCCTTTTGATACAGTATTCTTTTGTAATGCAGAAGCATTATTATAGCATTTTACTGATGGCGATATAAATCAGTTAAGTGAATTTTCCAAGGCCACACCGAAATACTTGATTAATCATCTTTTTTCCGACAGTTAACTATTTACTGACTAAATGTAAATGTATTTGTAGGTTACAGATGGAGTCACATAGCTGGGTAGTCTAAGCTGAAATGGAATTGGCAGTTTATGGAAATTTAGCATGTTGTATGAATGTGGCTATTAAGTCATAATACTTTTTATTTCTTCTGACCTGTCAAAATAGGAATTGGCTTTGTTAATCCAGAGTTACAATTTAGCATGTGGTATGAATTTAGCCTACCAGAATGAGCTGAAATGACCCCAGTTAAACTCCTAAATATGTTAAGAAATGTATTAAGATGCATTTTTCAAACTACTGTTTGAAAGATCACCAAGAGAATACTAACATTGTTGGCAAGGTGGAAAATTTGAAAACGACCTGGAAGAAGACAAGGCAAACTACTTCCATACAATTGCCAAAAAAATCATGTACATGTTTGTGAAATCACAGGAGTTAAACTCAAGGACTTTATTTTATTTATTTTACCGTTTGTTAAATTCGGATTCCTCAATCTGGCACTCTTCAGATGTACTGAACTTAGATTGTTGGAATTCCTTGTCAGAATGGGAATGCTAGCCTTTAGCCATGCTGGGTAAAAATTATAGTCCACCAAGCTGTAGGTTGCCTGGGTGAGGAAGGATATTTTGAGCCTGTGCATGATCAACAATCTAGAGTTCTCAGGATTTCATTGATGAATTGTCATTTAAAGAGGAAGTAGCAAGGAAGCCTGCTTCTTAAGAGTTAAGCATAATACAAGGGTCATGTCAGAATCAAGTTCCACAACCCTGATTTTGCACTTAAGAAAAACTGAACTGCTCAATCTACAAGAGATTTTCCTTAAAGTTTCTATCACCTTAATGTTCTACTTTCTGAGCCTTAAGATTCAGATACTTTATTGGCCAAGCATGATTAGACATGCAAGGAATTTGACGCCAGTACATCAGCTCTCAGTATAATTGTAACACAACAGTAAACAAAATGATAGTATGAAACAAATGAAATTATATCTTCAGCAGTAAAATGTGCATCCAAAATGTGCAGCCAGTAGTAAAGGAAATATAGGAAAGTGTAGACTTGGAACTACAATCTATTGATAAGTATGTGTACATATTAGAACTTCTGGGTTAATTTAGAATTCTTTGCACTATAGTAACCATTGTGTCCTGTCATATAGCATGAGTTAAGTATTCAGCTGAATGATGGCATGGGAGAAAAACTGGAAAAGCTATTCCTGTATCTGGTTGTTTTGATGTGTAATACTCTTCCCAGAGGGAAGAGGTTCAATTTATGTCCAGGGTATGAAGGGTCTGTAGATATCTTCTCTAGACCTACACAATATACAGGTCCTCCATGGAGGGTAGGCTAGCTGCAATTACTCCTTCTGCAGTCCTGACTGTTTGTTTGGGTCTGTACCTGCTCTGCTTGGTTGCTGCACCAAAACAGGCAGTTATAGATATACAAAGGACAGACTCAATGATTCCTCTGTAGAAGTGTTTCAGCAGCTCTTGAGGCAAGCTGAACTTCTTGAACTGGCACAGCAAATACATCCTCTGTTGTGCCTTTTTAATGATGGTATTAATGTTATCTGTCCATTTCAAGTATTGGGAGATTATAGATCCCAAAAACTTGAAGGACTGTGCTGTTGATATTGTGTTGCTGAATATGGTAAGAGAGGGTGAAGTAGGAGGACTCTTTCTAAAATCCACTGTTATCTCCGCAGTTTTGAGCGTATTCAGCTCCAAGTTGTTTTGACTGCACCAAAGGGCCAGCTATTAAATTTCCCATCTGTATATAAAGTCACCACCATCTTTAATGAGTCCAGTGATTGTTGTATCATCTGCAAATTTCAGAACTTTGATAGAGGGGTTCCAGAAGTGTAGGGCCGATGGATGCACAGGGGATAGAGCAGTAAGCACCTTTTATATAGCAATGATCCAGTGTATTCTTGTTCCTAGTGGGACAGCTGACATGCTGTCTGTATCTGGGCAGTTCATGGGTGAGATTTGTTCTGTTAAAATCCCCTAAGACAATAAGTAGTGAGTCTGGATATTTTTGTTCTGTGAAAAGTATAAGGTCAGCTAGATTCTGCAGTGCCTTACCAGTAGAAGCCTGTGGAGGTATGTAAACCTCAGCCAGGATGAAGGAAGCAAACTCCTGTAGAGAATAAAATGGTAGAACTTAGTGTACCTTTAATCTTGGGCTCTGCTGTGGCTATGCCTTTGCCCTGTGGTTTTATCATGAGTGCTTCCAGTAATACTAGATATCTTTAACTGCTTGATTACTCCTGAAACCCTTTGGGACCTGGCATCAGCTAAGATTTCTAGAAATAAGTCGATAGTTTCCAAAATAGTAGAATGTATATCCCAGGTGTGTTTCAGTCCAAGCAGTGTTTGTTTAACACTTCTGGATGCATTCCAACATTTCTTCTATTTTTAAAAATTATGTTCATCTAGTATATTTTTTGGAATGCTCCACAGTGAATTCCAAGGAAGTTGGTAAATATTGGCAAATTCTGCAAAGTAAGATAGTGTTATTACCATGACAACCATAATTATCACAGTTAATATTTATTTCTATTGTTATTCTATTGCCTGACTCCTTCATTAAAAGGCAAAAATGTGATTGATTTATTTTTGGAAGATGCTATTTCCTGTATACAAGGCTGTGGCATTTCAATTCTCTCCACATCTTCCTTTTTTATTCTATCATTAAATTGGTATCAGATCTATCATTTCTGTGTGATGGTCAAGGCAGTCCATAGATTAAAATTGTAATACAAATTAAATAACATCTAATAACATTACTGTAAACCATAAACAAGAGCTGCTTTCCCTAACCAAGTATTTTTTAGATGATTGAACATAACTAAGAATTCCAGACTGGTATAACATTTCTGGGAGATATATTCCAATATATTTGGGAGGCTAAATTAAATTGTCACTCTCTTAAGAAATTAAATTGTTATCTCTTAAGAATGAGGTGGTAGAGTCAGCCTTTCTCTTGTGATATTTTGATGGTAATTTCAACATTAAGGTGGAAATTCCAAAGAATATGAATGGCTGTTGAATTGTGGTCTTGTTCCTGACCTTTCTCAACATTACTTTAAGAAGCATAATAAGATTTCTTTACTTAAGAGTCTGTCTTTCTTCAGATTTCTACAGTGCAAAGGCCCAGCTCCATCTCACGGTTTTTGAGGTTTTTGAACAGTCATGTTTGTGTTTACCACTGAAGGAGGACAGATGTTTACTGCTGCCTTTGCTTTCCTATCCTGGGGAAGGGTCATCTGTCAAGAACTTGTAGTATTTGAAACTTCCTTTGTTGCCTTTCTTGCATCATTTTAGCTGCAAAATTGATCTGGCTATGAGACAGATTCTTACAACTCTGCTGAAGACTTTCTTACTAGCTAGACATTTATTTGGCATAAAAAAATGGAGATGTTTCCCCCCTTTTGTTTTCTTCCCCCCTTTTTTATTTTGAAATTCTGATTCCCAGAATGGGAGCTGCTGCAGATCCTGTATTATAGCCCTGTTGTCCTTTCTGCATTATGTCTGAAAACAGATCTTACCTCCTCCTAGAAGATTGGATCTAATTTTTTTTTATCACCCTTAGTTAGTTGGCCTGGAGAAGAGCAACAGGAATTCAGCACTGAATATAGAATTTTTGTTTTCCTAATGTAGAATGTCAATATTGTTGACCATTTCAAGAAAAAAAAAATTGCTTTTGAAGGAAATAGTGTGAGATGGACTGAAGAAGTATCAGAATAGAAATGGATAAATTTGACTAGTTCAAATTGGCAATATATCAGGCAAATTCTTCTGACAGACTAAAAAGCCTGTGGGCAGTAGTAAACCTCCTCAAACGTAGGAGGATCACCTCCTAAGGCAAAAGTCAGAGGTTCCTGGCAATTCTAAGTAATAAAAGAAGGGAGGTTATCTGAGGATTCACCCAGACCATGTTGATGTATTTAATTTCATTGAAGCATTGCAACATTTATTGTATAAAATCCGTACCTGAGGCCTTATGATGCAAAGAATCATGTAATACAGATGTCAACCTTCTTTAAGCTCTTTTCATATGGAGTCACCCCATTTCCCTTGAGACCTCTGTGTTTCTGCCCAGCTAAGTGAGCATTTTGTATTATTAAATGGGGGCGTGGGGGAGATGCTGTTTCAATACAACTCTACAAACAACAGGCAATGAGTCTGCTTTTCTTTTTATCAGCAACATTGCAAATGCCTTTTGCCAGAAGTCATGGTGCCAATCATTTCCTTGCACTTCTTAACCTCTAGAGAGGCTATTACTAAGATGTCTATTGAAAAGAATAGGAATGAATGTTTACTTGAAAGAAAGAAAAAGGAACCTAGCATTTCTAAGCCAGAAGAGCCTCAGGTGGAAACTGCACACAGCTTGTGAAATATGCAGCTAGGACCTGAAAAATTTCCAGATCAATGTGTAACAAATTGTGGGCTGCTATACTTATAGGTAAACAATTGTATTTGGGTTGGAATGTGATCAAAGTACTCATACTGTAAAATGGCAGAAAAATGAGTAGCTCAGTGCCTATAAAATAAAAAAAAATGAATGTGAAAATTTCATCTTGGAATGTGAGCAGCAGCTGGCTTCTTTTCAAGTTCTACCTGCTCAGCATAGAGTTGGGATTCTAGCAGAAAGAATAGGCAAGAATCGGACCTCAGCCAATAGGTAGCAGGCCCTTTTTCAAAATTTTGCATTGTGAACATTTACAGTATATAGCACATCTGATTTAAAACCTAAGTCCAAAAGATTTGCTGTTAATCTTTAACACGTGCTTTTATAGATCATATTTGAATATTTTCCTTAATAAACCTGTTTGTTGCCTGTATCTTTTGTCTGATACACTGCTTCTGTTTTTATATTAGACTTTCTAAGAAATTTTCTTTTTAAAAGAATCAAGAATTGTATTCCTTGCACGCTTCCAAAATACCTCAGAGAATAAACTATTTTCATATAAGTTGTATTTTGAAGATTCTTGCTTCTTTTTTTGCATTGCATGAGAGCTCTACAATGTTTCCTACCTTTCTGTGATCAAATGTTAGCTGGCAGGCCTGTTGGAATTTATTTCTTTATTTAAAGGATGGTGCTGCTGCACTTCAAATACTAAACTCTCATGGGGCTTTACAAAGATATAACTCAATTTCTCCATCCAGATGTATACAAAAAAGAAAAAAGACTAGAAGAGGAAAAAAAAGGCATGCTTAATTCAGTTATTGCATTTTTATAATGATCCGCTACTGTATTATAGAAAACAAGTCAAGGCAAAGAGAATCTAGAATTTATCAGCCCTTCAAGGTAGAACAGATCAAGAAACAAGACACTAGGAAAAAAAATATTAGAACTCAGTTCTATTCATACAGGATGTAATAACAGGATCTCAAAAGCCTAACAGTGTTTACAGTGTTTCCCCTTCATTCGCACTTACACAAAGAGAGTCAGGGTGGGGCAGTTTTAAGTTTCTTTCTCACTCTTTTTCTGGATTGAGATCATGCTTTGCTAATGGTTTCTGCATACCTTCTCCAAGGTCATCTCTATGTTCCTCTACATCCAGGGAGTGGACTGTTTTTCTTCCCTATTGCAGGAAAGGAAAAAAACTCCATGGGACTTCCAGAACCTGTTTGGAATGCCTAAATCATCAGGTGTCAGAAATAGCAACCATTTTTTGGTTGAGATATTAATGATAACTTTCTCTGCATTACTTTATTTCTGTACCATGTCCTTTTGAGTTGTAGATGAATGTCTTGTGATGGTTTAGAAATTGCTTACATTTAGGCTTGAATTTTAACCTTTTCTGTTGTATAGGAATTCCATTGAGTAGAAGACAAGCTGAGAGATGCTTCATGTATTACAGCAAAATCTGGTTCCTCCCATTCCCACAACGGGCCATTCTTTCTTTTTCTATAATGCTTAATGAGTGTCTGATATCCTTAGATAAATACATGCCTAGGAATTTTATTCAATTGTGGCTTGACTGTCTTCCTCCCAAGTTACTATTGCTTTTCTTCAATATTAAATGCTTCTCAAAATTAAGTGGTCAAGAGAGTCTCTGGATTTCGGTGGCATATAAATAAAATAAATACATAATAAATAAATTTGTTCCCCAAGATTCTTTAAGATTGTTTCAAAGATATTTAGCATGGATATAATGGTTCTTACCACTTATTTCTTAAAATGGAAATTAAGGTTAATGTCTCTGTTTAATAATTGATTGATTTGTGAGATAAATTCTATTTTTTCCAGTGATTTAGAACAGTTTATGGTTCTAAAAACATAAAACAAACCAATTCTTTGCTTAGATATGAAAATAAAAAAGTTCTTAAGTAAGGTATTCAGTAATATAAGGCGTGTTGTACAAATTGTAAATTATTGTCGATCTTTGATGCCCTCAAAGGTTGTAACTATGTTTATGAGTTGAATCATGGTGATGCAGAGTTTGGTTTTACCAAGATATCTCTGAAAACCATGCTCATCATTAATTTTAATGTAGTATAATTCTCATTTGTCATGGCAGAAAATTAATAGAAAGGGTTTGCCAGTAGCTTTGGGTATATATCTGTGTACATGAATACACAGTGAATTACACCTTATTAATTTTGACTAGGCTTCAGATTCAGATATTTTATTGGCCAAGAATGGTTAGATACTCAAGGAATTTGACTCTGGTACAGCAGTCAGGTATTTAGACTGAATGATGGCATGAGGGGAAAATTGTTCCTGTGTCTGGTTATTTTGGTATGCAATACTGTACAGCGCTGTCCAGAGGGAAGAGGTTTGAACAAATTATGTCCAGAGGGAAGAGGTTTGACCAAATTATGTCCAGATGCAGGTATCTTCTCTGCCCCTCCCTTGACCCTCTTAAAATACAGGTCCTTCATGGAGGGCAGGCTAGCTGCAATTCTTTCTGCAGAATTCAGTCCTGATTGTTTGTTGGAGTTTGCACCTGTTCTGTGTGATTGCTAAACTGAAGCAACAGAGTTGTACAAAGGACAGACTCAGTAATTCCTCTGTAGAAGTGTTTCAGCAGCTTTTGAGGCAAGTTGAACTTCTTGAGTTGATGCAGGAAGTACATCCTTTGTTGTGCCTTCTTAATGATAGTGCTAATGTTAGCTGTCCATTTTAAGTCTTGGGAAAGTATAGAGCCCAGAAACTTGAAAGATTGTACTTCTGATACCGTGTTGCTGAGTATGGTAAGAGCGGGTGAAATTGGAGGACTTTTCCTAAAATCCACTGTCATCTCCATAGTTTTGAGCATATTCATCTGTAAGTTGTTTTGACTGCACCACAAGGCCAGCTATTCAACTTCCCATCGTCACCATCTCTAATGAGTCCAGTGACTGTTATGCCATCTGCAAACTTCAGAATTTTGACAGAGGGGTTTCCAGAGGTGCATCCCCAGTATAGAGAGAAAAAGGTAGCAGAGAGAGCACACATCCCTGAAGAGCGCCAGTACTGATTGTCCAAGTTCTGGATGTAATTTTCTCTAGCCTCACCTGGTGCTTTCTGTCTGTCGGGAAGCTGGTTATCCACTTACAGGTATGGGCACAGTGAGCTGGGACAGTTTAGAGTGAAGAATGGCTGGAATGATGGTGTTAAACACTGAACTCAAGTCCACAAAAATAACCCATGAATAGGTCCTTGGGGAGTCAAGATGTTGCAGGATATACCACAGTATCATATTGACAGCATCATCTGCTGACCTGTTTGCCTCATAGGCAAGCTGTAGAGGGTCCAGCAATGGATCTGTGATGACTTTTAGATGGGCTAGCACCAGCCTCTCAAATGTCTTTATGATTACAGATGTTAAAGCGACAGATCTGTAGTCATTCAGTCTGCTGATGGAGGGTTTCTAAGGAACTGGGATGATGGTAGAACGTTTAAAGCGAGAAGGGCTGTCACACAGTTCCAGTGATCTTTTGAAAATCTGTGTGAAGATAGGGCCAATTGTGCAGCACAGGTTTGGAGATAGGAAGGAATCACGATGTCTGGGCCAGGAGCTTTTCTGGTTTTTTGTTTTTGTTTTTGAAGGGGACTTTGCATACCTTTTTCAAGAATAACCAAAGGTGAGGGCCCAGGAGAAGGTGAGGGCCCAGGTAGGTGTGGTTATATAGAAAATACCTGCTGTTAATGTGAGTGAGGTGGGGGTTTTAGCAGTAGGTAATGGTAGCTGTTTCTCAACCCTGCAGTAGAACACATTCAGGTCATCTGCTTGTTGATGGCTTTCCTCAACAAAGGGTGATGTTTTGTAACCAGTGACATTCTGTAGGCTTCTCCACACACACAGAAGAGGATCTTAACTGAGAGTTGATTTTTCAGCTTTTCAGAGTAGTTCTTTTTTTGCTATCCCGATCTCTCTAGTCAGTGTTTTCTGGCCTGGTTATACAGGATCCTATTGGGTTCAGCTAAAACAGGAAGTTGCATGTTTTTCAGAAGATCAAATCTTGAATGACAATACTGTTGAAGTGGAACAGACTTCTATAGCTTCTATCTTAATTCCATTTTCAAAAAGATGAAATTTCTTCATTCCAGAATTTCTTTTATCATTTATCATTTCTCATGCTATCAGTACATATTACCTACAAGCAGAGCTAGGTTTGATAAAGGAAGTATTTGTTGAATTTCTGTTGGGGATACTCTTGCCTAAGTTCTTTTAAAATATCTTTCTTTGAAAGATAAATATTGTTAGAAGTCTTCTCAAAATGAAAGCTGCAGAACAGTTTAAGAATTTATGGAAGGTGCAGTATTTGTAAGCAGTCTGTTGCATAAAAAGCATTAAATATTGTAGTTTGTTAAAGATTAATAAGTTGATCGAGGCATAAATGATTAGGCTAATGTCTGCTTCATCAGATGCTTATGTTTCAGTTTGTATATGTGCTTGATTGATTGGCCAGGGAAAATTACTGTATGTATTATAAAACATTTTAAAATAACAAAAACAAATGTTAGAACTCTATTCTCAAAATTTGAAGATAGCTTCAGGAAAAAAAACAGTTAACAAACAAAAAATTACTGGAACACAAAAGTTGTAGTTGGGCTAACGGGGAAATGAAACAGAGGCAGAGTGCTTTGATTTTAAAAAGAGAATTAAAATGGACAAATAGTTCCAGTTCATTCAAGATATATTCTGCTTGACCACCATGATCATTGGTCTCAAAAAGTGTTTCTGTGATTTCCATATGTGTCAAATATGAAATTGACCTTCGGATCTGCCTGGTGTTTTGTTAGGGAAAAATAATTGTTAAGGGCAAATTAATCTCAAGATGAACAAAGTGATAAAACAGATAAAGGAAAAAAGCTTAGAATTCTGTTTCTGGAACCAGAATAGATACCAGAATAGAAAAGAAACAGTTCTAGGTTAAAAAAGAAATCCTTCCAAACTTCAAATTGATTTCTTGCCTAATTAATGTGGAGGATCCTAATTAAAAAGTAAGATGCAATGGCTTCAGGGTTTGGGCAAGTAAGTCATGAGCAAGGAAAATAACCCCAAGAGAACTACGGAAGTTCTAAAATGCTTGATTTCTTTTGAATCAGTTTGTCAAAAGGAAGATTGCTAAGTCAAAAGAGGCAACTGAAGATTGTAACATTACTGTGGTGCTAATTTGCATTTTTTGGATTTTAGAATTAAGCTATTTTGCTTCTGGGCTTCTGGAATTGCAGCTTCAAATGTTTCTCTATGGGTTGTTCTGCATGTACTAAATCTCTGGAATCCAGTTAATGCATGCACTAAATTCTCCCTTGAATCCAGTTAATGATGGAAATACGTACTCTTCCTTCACGCAGTAACAGAGTATCATAAATAATAATGCAGCCTTGGCTCTTAACAGACACACATACTAAATTGGCTTAGCTTTCTATTCCAGAACAAAATGGAAAGTTCGTACCAAGATACTGGGTAAACCTTAATATGTGTGAACCTGAGAATCACTATGTCTGAGCTTCTCTCTAACATTCCAGGCTTAGCTGTCCTAAGACTTGAGATTCAGACCAGAAATGTGTTTTTGATACTGTAGTATCAAAATGGCTAACATGTAGATTTGTTATTAAGAAGACATCCTAAAATAAAAACTTCAAGATTTGTTGTTGTTCAGTTGTGCAGTCGTGTCTGACTTTTCATGACCCCACTGACTGTGGTACGCCAGGCCTCCCTGTCCTGCACTGCCTTCTGGAGTCTTCCCAAGCCCATGCCCATCACTGACTGTGCTATCTATCCATCTCATCCTCTGCCAAGTCCCCTTCTCCTCTTCCCTTCAATCCTTCCCAGCATCAAAGTTTTTTCTAATGAGTCCTATCTGTGCATTATGTAGCCAAAGTACTTGAGCTTCAGCTTCAATATCTGTCCCTCCAAAGAGCAATCAGGTTTGATTTGCTGT
>JANHZU010006107.1:66249-76403 GCA_032468055.1 Acrochordus granulatus | reverse complement strand
GATAGACAGACAGACAGACACTATATGGTAAGACTGTCCATAGTAGATGACTTACGGAGAACATAGATGCTTTAGAGAAGATACTAAAGTTGAAATTATCAGATGATTTAACTTTTTTGGGGCTCTTGCATTTGTATACATTTTTGCCACAGTTAATGTATTTTTGTATTCTGTGCTGTATTCCAAGAAAATGTAAGTTGGCCAGTGGTAGCCCAAGATAATTCTTATGTACAAAGATTCAATTAATTACAGAAACATTGTTTGCTACCATTGTATCCTGGAATTTCTTAGAGTATCTCTCTCTCTCTAAGAACAAGTAAAGATATCTTTCCATGTGCTATGCAGTATTTTGAAGTTAAATTTCTCTCAGCTGCTTAGGAGTGATACAATAATCCTGTAACCATAATTTAGGGAAGAATCTAAGCACCGTATTTTGTTTTTATAATTGCTATAAATCTGTATAAACCTTTTATTACTACACATACAATAATTTCAGTAAGAAATAGCTTCCTTTATTAGTATTTCCTAGAAATCTGGAACTTGAGCATTTTTATAAAAGAAGTTGTTTCATTTTGACTTTAAAACTTTAAAAAAGTAGAATAATAATAAGTAGAAGCTCAGGAATTTGTTTGCCAGACTGGAAATATGCAAACCCATTCACTGGGTTTACAAAGTATAGAAGTATAGTATAGAAAGTACTGAGGCCAACTAGGAGGGTGCATATTAATTGTTGGATGAATTTTTATGGATTCTGTTCATATAATGATTTGAATTTGAAAGAGGAATAGCAATTAGCGTATCTATTGGACAAGGGGGCATGTGGCACTCCTTATTAGTTTAGGAGTGCTCAAGGCCTCTCCTGCTGTCGAGTACAGTATCTGGAAACTATTTTGAATGATGTTTACTTTAGTACTAGACAAAGAATCTGTGTTGTTTACATTACTTAGATCATACATGCTCCCCTTGTCAGCCCTAATCCCATTCAGAAACTGACTGCCAGTCTCAGATTAGGACAACACAGAGATGTTATTGTTCAGTTTCAAAATAATGTGTGACGCCATGTGGTTTGTGAGCAGGACATGTTAAAAATACCCTTTTGTAGAAGAAGGCCAAATGCCTTTGGGTACCCTAGACTAGATCTGTGTTTGTTTGGATTATTTACTTGGACTGTCATGGACTAAAACTTTAAAACAAGTGGCCTGAGAATGATCCATATGAATGTGTTTCATCTGTGAAAAATATTGTTCTTTGGTAAGAAATTTTAATGCAAGTTTTACTTAAAAGGAATTAGGCCAGGATCGGTAGTTTGTGTAAATGCCATGTTCGTTCAATAAAAGATGCAGTCTGAAAAATAGCAGGATTGGATCATTAAGTATAACACCATTTAACAGAAGAAAATATCCTATTAGAATATAGAAATGAAGCCATCTACCTGTGATTTTAAACAGCAGTGTAAAGATGAAGAACTCTTACGGCTTACGGAAAGGACTAACTTGCCGGGTATGGAAAGGGCTTACTTTGTGTCTCTTAAGAGTGATATGAAATCCACACTCCTTCATTACATCTTCTGTCATTACCCACTATTGATCATACTGCTTGAAGCCCTGGAAGCTGAAATTTAACAACATTTGGAAGCCTACATTATGTTTCCCTGATGTCTTAAGTGCCTCTGATTTTTAGAAGACTCTGGAATGTCCTGTGCTATAAAGTGACCTACTATCTGATGGATGTGGTTTTGAAGTGGAAATATGAACAGCTTTTATCTATAATTTATTGAGATCAGCAGTTACCTATTAAAGGAAGAAACAACTCTCTGATACATAGATTAAGTATTCTTTATGCAGCATCATTTTGAGCCAAAATGGATGGATGTTAGATATCAGGTTGCTATAAGATTGATGAGATAGTACTTCTGTCTCTCAGTCTGATGAATAAAATGAATTGTATTGCTTGGGGAGAATAAATATTTTAAATAGCCTAAGATAGGGGTGCATGACTTTTTGTTTTCAGGCAAATCATATTTGGATGGTGTATTGGAGGAGGCACATTATAAAACTCAATAAGAAAACATTGCTGAACAGATCAAGAAAGTGTTGGCAGAGAATAAGAGTTGTAAGAATTAAGAATATGGTAATGCTTCAGATAGAATGGAAATGCAGGATATGAAAACTGTAAGTGAAAATCCTATGCATAATTTCATTCTTTGCCTTGTGTTCTTGAAAACTATGGCATAATAGTTTCCCCATAAGTCTGGGGAAGACTTCTGGTGTCAAGGAGTTTTTCACTACTGTACAGAAGTTGTACAGGGTATTTTCATCAATCCAGCAAGACAGTGCAAGAATATCCCTCCATTCCATTTTAAGTAGGTGGAACTCTAGAAATGATGCTCTTCTCCTTGTGAAAAATTAGAAAGGGGCACTAGTTTCTCTCTTCAAAAATTAGAAAGATTTGGATTTGAAAGGAGACACACAAAGTGAAGTTTCAGGTCTCATTGAGTGGCTGCAGCATTATCACAACAATATACAATACTACAAGATTTTGCAGTATATTGATATTCAAAGCAAACTTGTTCATGGATCCAAACTTACCATGGAGGAAAGAGTGCAATATATAAAGACTTTCTTGGAAGTCACTGAAAGATTCCTTTCAGATCTTTGCAAAGAGGTTAAACTTATTGCTGAAAGACTGATTACTGAATTCAAGAAAATATTCAGAAGAATCCAAAAAATGTTTGTGATAAGCCATAAAGATATAATATTATATTCCCTTGAGGATAAATTCGGGTGGAATTTTCCTCACAGCCATAGATAAGCTATGGGTTTAGCTAGGACCGTGGAGAAATTCTCAAATTTATTCTTTTCTATCTTTGGCAACAAAATAAATTGTTGCAACATTTACAAAATCCTTACTCATCCCATACCTATGAGATCTAAACCAGGGGTAATTATAAGGAGAACCTAGTTTGTTTTATAAATTGGGAAAGATTCATATCTATGCACCTCTTGTGGACCTCTGGACAATGCACTTCAGCTGCTTAACTATATCTCTTCAGCCAAGAATCTAAAATTTGTGTTTCTTTGGATACGCATTACTTGACAAGGTCCAACATCTGGCCAATCTCTGCTACATCTGGGGAATGCAAATTGAGTACACTTAAGATTATTTAAACTGGCTTGTAGCTAGCAATTGAGAATAGATGGAATCATTTCATTCTCTCACTGTGGAAGGAATCTGCAGTAAGTAAGATTTTGCATATAGAGTTTCAGCAAAATTGTAATTGATAACTAAATAGTATAGGAATGGTTTAAAATACTTTAAAGTAAGGTGAATGTATTAGGAGAAGGATTGATCTACTGTCCAGCTGACATTCTAGTTGGTTGGCTGCAGGATCATAATGAACCTTTGGCTGTTTGGCATTATGTTTGGGCAATCATTTCTACATGTAGACATCAAGTTAATCAAAGAATCAAACAGACTTACTGCAGTTCTTCCCATTACCATCCTTGCAGTTTAGGTCCTGGGGGTGGGAGGCAAATGTCAGTGATTCTCTTACAGAGGACTTGGAGAGAACAACATATAAATGTCCTGGCAGTGTTGCTGATGGGTTTGATGCAATCAGTTTGAACTGGGTATTGAATCAAACAAATGGTTGGGTTTACTGCTGCTCTGCATTAATTGAAAAGATGACTCTGCAAAGATCTGGTAATGCTCTTCTAGCTGTTCATAGCAGGGAACAGGATAATGAAACATAGCCTGTTTTCCAGGGAATCATGATTATTCTTACAAATATAAAACATCTGAAAATATCGGTATAGCTCTTTTCTATTTAGGGTAATGAATATGTATTTGTATATACAGCCAGTTTTTTTTCCTATATTCTAGGATGGCATCCTGTAACGTGAGCCACATGTACATGGAGAAAGTATGGGAATGCTTACTAAAATATAAGGTTTCTCTCAGTCTCCTGTTGCTTCATTTGATTTTGGCTTCTGGCAGAGGTAAGGTTTTTGTTTCTTTACTCTTCTAAGCATTGTCCCTTTAAATGTATGGTTAGAGGATATGGATTTTCTAGACTTATAATAATTCTGCCACACTGTACTCCAACATTAGCATTGCCTTGTTACTTTAGCATTATTGTAAATAAAAACAATGATAATAACTTTATAGCTTGCCAGGTCCCCATTTATTTCCCCCTTTCCATTTGATTATTTATTTTCAAAAATCAAACTTATATCAATTAAGTTGGGTAACATAGCAGATGGAAAATAAAATATATGCAGAGACAGAAACTACACAGAAGGTAGTAGATATAACAAGTATATTTGTTATATTTTAAAATAAGTACTGTAACATGTAATAGGTTAATCAGGTATTGGGTTTTATTCAAGATAATGGTTCAAATTATGAGCTTCATGGTTCAAGATATGAGGGAAATACAGCCAAATTTATCTTTGCTTTTAAAACTTGCTTTAAAATATGTGTTTGAACATAGAATTATATGATTTCCAATGCCTGGTAATCAGCATTTGTAGAATGGAAAGATTTTCTGAAATTATTCTTAAAGGAACATAAGTGAGTCCAATTTGTAGGCAGGCACATAACTGACCTGCTATTCACTAGTTGCTGAGTTACTTGGTTCTCTCTCTGATCTTTATATTCATAAAACTAAAATAAATCCAGTCAAAAAGTCACAGAATAATATTACAGCAGCAGCAGCAGCAACAAAAGAATGCAATTATGGACATTTATGTCCCATATAAAAATCAAGAACATCCAGGAACACACTTAATTAGAATAGTTTTTGGAATTGGGAACAAACTTAATTAGAACAAAGGTAGCTCTGCATCTCAATAAGCAGATATCTGAGAGGAAATGTTCCAAATAACAATCTACTCCAGTATCAAGGTAAAAGATTAGACAGGCTGATTAGCATGTTATATATGCTTATATGTCAGATATGCTTCAGTAAGAAATTAGCGCCTAGTCAGCTTTGCTTGAATTCCCCCAACCCAGTCAAGAGAGTTGCACCCATTGATTCTTGGATGGTTGGTGACCAGGATATTCCAGGGCAATAGGCTAGTCTGGAAGTAAAAAAACAACAACTCTGGAAGAAGGTAATGTCAAAGTAATTCTATGTTGTCAAGAAAACTGCATGAACAGATCCATGAAGACAATAGAAATCAAACTTGACTTCAGGGAGGTTTTACTTTTACACTCAAACACAAGTTTATGCAAGCTCCAATATATGCAATGTTTGCTTTCAAATGATTTTGGAAACCATCTCCCAAGTCCATATGCACATAAATTGAAGGGTTTATATAAGTAAAATCCTCCTTAAACATTTCTCGTGTTCCAGGAAAGAAATAATTTTGTAAAACTGGTATGAGAAGAAGTCAGTCTTAAGCTACACGCATTCATTTCTTCCCCTTGCTTTTCCCAGACATAAGTAAAATGTGCTTAACTTGGCTTTGTGTTATGGATATCTATCTTCTTGGATATTTACGTTTTCCTGAGGTTAAATTTTTTCCTCTTGTTCGTTTTAGATAAAGGATACCTGACAGTGCCATAGAAGCAGATAATTTTGTACCTAATTATTTTAAAAGTTTTTTTTATTATTACAGCTCAGGATGGTTTCTTAAATTACAGAGCTGTGTTTAGCACGTCATGTAATGAAATCTGGACTTTATCACCTAGAATTTCTATACCTACGCTTAGAAACTTTACAGTCTGTGTTTACCTTAAGCTGTACAATTCAAAAAATTCTTGGACAGCCTTTATCTATAGCAAAGATCCTGTTGGCAATTTGTCAGCATCAGACCATCAGTTATATGAACTGGGGCTTACTGGAGGACATAACAAACTGACAGTCTGGATATTTGGCAAAGAAATAACCTGGACAGACAAACTGGCTAATAACATCTGGTACCAAATATGCATAAGATGGAACAGTGAACAACAGGAAGTTCGCATATATAGAGATAACGAAGAGAAAAAAAGTACAAAAATAATGAAAACTGGACAACTTGCGGGGAATGGGCAACTTTGGCTTGGATGCTCACAGATTCCTGGCAGGTCCTCATCTTCATTAGATGGGATGGTTGGGGAGCTGTACATGTTCAGAATGTGGGATAACAGAGACATAAATCATACACAAGTCTGCCAAGATGGTACCATCATACTTTGGAGAAAGAATAATTGGTTGTTTAATAAGACAGCACAATACAGCAATTCTTTACCTTGTGGTAAGTAATATTGTATCTTTAGGGTTTCCAGAAAATTGTCTAAGAAATACAGTTTACCAAGCTAAGAGTCATAGAATATCATATTAAAGTGTTTTATATTTAATTTCCATGTATGATTCTGAAAATATTGTTGGAAGTCTTCAGTTAAACTAATACCAGTTTTTGCAATACCCAATGGAGGAGGTTCTTGTAAATGTTTACCATACAGAGACCCCAAAATTAGATTTATATTGTAATACAGTAGATTGTCAACTAGTAGATTAAATATTGTTGCATCATTTCCAGTTGACTGAGCTCTTCTAAATGTAGAATCAATAGTTTTTTCCAGGTATTCTTTTCTAATATGATTTATATTGCAAAAGGTATTGAGTGATACTGCCTGTTAGTTATAGTTCTGCCAAATGTTTTATATCTACCATATTAACAGGATGGGTCTAAAGCAGGGAAACTTTCTGAAAACACATGGCCTCTTTTCATGGTCTCCTTCTGCCCAAGAAGGCAGAGGCAAAGTTTTTGCTTGCTCTTCTGCAGATTTCCCCAATGTGTAATGGCAGAAGAGGATCCCTGGAAAGAAAATATGCAGACCCTTTCTTCCTCTGTGTAATGTTAATGGCCTGAGAAAATAATGTACTGATTTTCTTTCTGTCTCTGTGATAGTGAATATAGTTCAATACTGATTAGGAATGGACAAACTGTGCCTCACTTTGGCAGCCCTTGAAGCTTCTCCTAATTAGGAGCACTGAAAACTGATTGCATGGTTTCTTACTGTTTTGAAAGTGATGAAAAGTGAAACATTCATGAAATCTTCAGTGTAAGCCCTAATATATAAATAAATCTCACACTCTCATCAAAATGTCCTCCCTACAAGTGTGGTATAACCACTTTGTAATTTTCAATCTCTCCAAAAACATTAAATGTGGTTCCTGACCACCAAAAAGTTTCCTATATTTCCCTAATATAGATAAATCTTTCTTTAGATTATGGAGCAAAAAAAGACTTGAACCTCTAAGCAGTCTGCCGTAAGAGATAAAAACATACACTAAGCCCACAGATATAGAAATAAAATATTGCTAACGCTGCAACACAATGTAAGAGTTCCTTCAGCAGCATTCATCCCATCTGACTGGAGGGGTAAACCTAATTGGGAAGAGGCAGTCCTTTCCAAATTGTACACTGGTTCTTTTTCAGGTAGTTGAAGTTTAGAAGCAGTGAAATAGTCACAGTGTTATTGGCGTATATGGTGGGGTACTTTTGTTAATTTGAACTATTTTCTTTTAGGGAGAGGAACCTAAAATACAGTAGTTTATGTCTATCTCGTGAAGTTTTTCATTTCATGTGGATGAGAAAACCCAGGAAATGCATGATGTTTTTATAATTTTTCTTTTCAGAACCATTAGAACATCATAGAAATGTTCTATAGAAAAGAAGATGGTTTAGAATTAAAGCCTACCCAAAAGAATTTGAACAAAATGCTTATAAATGGGTGTTTCTATTCAGAGTTTGTGACATCTCAGTGGGGTCTGTGTTTAAGGAAGCTTCTTTAGGACAGGAGTGAAGTTCCGCCGTTTTGATGGCTTTCGTAGAGAAAGGCAAGTGGGTTGAAGCTGAACCCTTTTGCTGTTGGTGCTGGAAATCTGTCCTCATGCTTGTGGTAACAGCAGGGAAAATATATTTTCCATCTGAAAGTCTCATCCTAGACTTTATAGCAGAATCAAGATTGCCTATACTCCCTGAAATGTAGCTCTTTGCGGGGAAGAATGCCTCCAGCCCTTCCTACTTTTCTCATGACATCCGTTCTGGAGACTGGAATTATTTATAAATCCAACTGAACCTGTATATTTTGCTCTTTATAAATTTGTTTTAAGTACTTTCTAAAATGTGTTTGCTTCTTTTTACAATGTGGAATGATTCCATATTAAAAGTATGAGTAGAACCTTATTTATTAGTTACTACATAGTTTAAATTAGATTCATGGATGCAAGTAGGGGTTTCCAGTACATATTCGGGTTATTTCATATATATCAGATCATTCCTGTTGTCACTCAGTCCTTATATTTGGCCTTAACTTCTGACTGTGATTTTAAAATGGAGATGATCAGTGCCAGTACAAATATATAGAAAACGGCAACATCTCAAAAACATGACGATGCATTCAAATCAGAACATATGCACTAGTGCAAGAGCAGGGACAGTGTTGCCAGTGGAGACAAGAGAATGAATGGGGATGAGATCATCAGGGAAACTGAGATAATCTTTGAAATTATTTGTAAGCCGAAAATCAGGGAAGGAAGATGGAGCAGTATCCATGTGTTCTTTCTCAGGGGAGAGGAGGCTCCAAGTAAGAAATGCTACAAATGGCCTAGACAGAATAACTGACCTTGCTCAATATGTAGGTTCCAGCTAAACAACTTTATTGTGAATGTATGCTTATCTGTTTGAGACTGAAGTTCTGTTTTCATACATACAAACTTGAATCATAAGCAGATTGGGAATCTACTTTTATGTGATAAAAAAGAAGCTAAAATCTTCGTTGCTGTCATGGAAATCGATCCTGTTTTTGTTTTTATCTGGTATAAGCAGTAGAAGATTCAGCATCCCTAACCCTAAAAGTGCTCTGTATTTTGTAAAATCAGAATATATTTATTTCAAAAGGATGAGAGCTAGAAGGGAAGTGCTGTAACTATAGGAGGAACCATAGTTGTTTATATAGCTCCTTCTTAAAGATTTTTTTTAAAAAAAACTTTGTTTATATATGTTTTATGCTGAAGTTCCTGCTAAAAGTACTCAACCAGGGAATTTGACTTTCTGGTCTTTGTGACATGTAGCTTTATCTATTTCTTGCACAAGTGAGAATTAGAAAAGGTGTATGGGTGTCTTGCGGGCTTCAGTATTTACAACATATTTTGTATTGTATTGTGGCTTATACAATAGGTAAAAGATACAGGTTTCCTTGCCGGTCATGTTCGACTCTAGGGGGAATTGCTCATCTCTGTTTCATAGCCAAGAGCCAACATCATCCAAAGACACTTCTGTGACTGGCATGACTACATGCAAAAGCACATGGAATGCTGTTACATTTCCCATTGAAGGTGGTACCTATCTATCTACTTGCATTTTCACATGCTTTTGAACTGCTAGATTGGCAGAAGCTGGAGCAAGTAATGGGAGCTCACCCTGTTATGCAGTGCCTGGGTCTCTAACTTGGGTTGCCAAACCTCTGGCCACCAAGCCCAGCATCCTTAATCACTCGGCCACCACACCCCCTCATACAATAATACAATATTTATATATCTTATCAATAGATTATAGTTGAATAATTATGGCTTACTAAGATATTTGAATTTAAACAGATAGAAAGTGTGATAGTGTGTGTTTAATACGTTTAAGATTTCATATTGCATGAACAAACCTAAGGTTTGTATACTTTGCTTTAGTCCAGCCGAGATGTGTGGAGCAGCACAAAAATTTGCTTCCTATTTTTCTTAAGTTCTGATTGTGTGTAATTGCAGTTAGTAGAAAGGTTGGGCTTTAAATGATCCTTTTTGAATTGGGTTGTTTTCTTAAAGCATAGTGATGCTTTATTGATAGTATTTGCATAGTTTTTCTTCTAAGAACCAAAAATGACTAGATTCCACTGAGAGAGACAAAGTTTTCTCCATCTAAAGCCAAGAACTACCAATTTCTTCTTTAGATTCTCCTGGCTGCTGAAGTGAGATAATTGATTGTGAAAGGATATTTTCTTTTTTAGGATGATCCTCTCAGAGCAATCAATGTGGCATTAGCTTTGATGTCTTTTGGTTCCAAGTCAAGACATTTTTTGCCTATTATTTTCATAGCAACAAAGTTTAAAAAACAGGCATCTGGACTGGATTTTTCTCAAGTAGAAGACGTTTCACCTTTTATCTAAAAGGC
>JANHZU010006107.1:45625-56441 GCA_032468055.1 Acrochordus granulatus | reverse complement strand
TAACAAGCAAGTTTGGCCTTGGAGTACAAAATGAAGCAAGGCAAATTCTAACAGACTTCTTTCAAGAGAACACACTGGTCATAACACTCTTTTCCAACAATCCAAGAGGTGAATCTACACATGGATATCACCAGATGATCAACCTGAAATCAGATTGGTTATATTCTTTGCAGCCAAAGCTCTATGCAGTCAGTAAAAACAAGACTAGAGCTGACTCTCAGATCATCAGCTTCTTATTGCAAAATTCAGAGTTAAATTGAAGAAAGTAGGGAAAACCACCAGATCATTCAAGTATGAACTCAATCATATCTTTTATGAATATACAGTGGAGGTGAGGAATAGATTTAAGGGATTAGACCAGGTAGACAGAGTGCCTGAAGAACTATAGAAGAAGGTGCATAACACTGTACAGGAGGTAGCTACTAATATCATCCCAAAGAAATATAAATGCAAGAAAGCAAAGCGGCTCTCTGATGAGGCTTTACAAATAGCTCAGGAAAGAAGGAAATCAAAAGGCAAGGAAAAAGACAAAGATATACCCGTGTGAATGCAAATTTCCTTGCAGAGAATAGCAAGGATATATAAGAAGGTCTTTTTAAATGAACAGTGCAAAGAAATAGAGGAAAACAAGAGATTGGAAAAGACTAGAGATCTCTTCAAGGCAATTAGAGATATTAAGGGAACATTATGTTCAAAAATGGGCATGATAAAGGATAAAAATGGTAGGGACCTAACAGAAGCAGAAGAGATTAAGAAAAGATGTCAGGAATACACAGAAGACCTATACAAGAAAGATCTAAATGTCCCTGATAACCACAATGGTGTGGTTGCTGACATACGGCTGGATATCCTGGAGTGTGAAGTTAAGTGGGCCTTAGGAAATATTACTAACAACAAAGCTAGTGGAGATGATGGTATTCCAGCTGCACTGTTTAAAATCCTAAAAGCTGATGCAGTTAAATTCCTGCACTCAATATGCCAGCAAATTTGGAAAACACAATAATGGCCACATGATTGGAAAATATCAGTTTATGTTCCAATCCCAAAGAAGGGCAATGCCAAAGAATGTTCAATGTATCATACAATTGCACTCATTTCACATGCTAACAAGGTTATACTCAAAAGACTACAAGCTCGGTTTCAGCAGTATGTGAACTGAGAACTACCAGAAGTATAAGATGGATTTTAAAGAGACAGAGGATTTAGAGACCAAATTACCAACATTTGCTGATCATGGAGAAAGCAAGGAAATTTCAGAAAAACATCTACTTCTGCTTCATTAAAAAAATAAAGCCTTTGATTGTGTGGATCACAACCAACTGGAAATTGTTTAAAGAGATGCAAGTACCCGACCTGTTGCCTGAGAAACCTGCATGCTGGTCAAGAAGCAACAATTAGATATGGAAAACCTGATGGTTTCAAAATTGGGAAAAGAGTACAACAAGGCTATATATTGTCACTCTGGTTATTTAACTTACAAAAAGGTAAAATCTGCCGCTGCTTCCATTTCTTCCCTATTTCCCAGGAAGCGATGGGATGGTTGCCATGATCTTAGTTTTCTTAATGTTGAGTTTCAAGCCAGCTTTTGCACTCTCCTCTTTCACCTTCATCAAGAGGCTCTTTAGTTCCTCTTCATTTTCTGCCATTAGAGTAGGATTGTCTGTATATCTGAGGTTGATGATATTCTTCCCAGCAACCTTAATTTCGTCATGATTCATCCAGCCTGGCATTTTGCATGATGTACTCTGCATATAAGTTAAATAAACAGGGTAACAGCATGTAGTCTTGTCATACTCCTTTCCCAATTTTGAATTAATCTGCTGTTTCATGTCTAGTTTGAACTGTTGCTTCTTGACCCACATATAGATTTCTCACGAGTGAGGTAAGGTGGCCTGGTACTCCCATCTCTTTAAGAATTTGTTGTGATCCGCACAATCAAAGGCTTCAGCATAGTCAAGGAAGGAGAAGTAGAAGTTTTTCTGGAAATTCCTTGCTTTTCCACAATCCAGCAAATGTATTCAATTTGATCTCTAGTTCCTCTTCTATTACTATGACTCCTACCTAAATATGGCATAAAATTGCCACTGCATTTCCTATCACATAACAGGAAGGACCACAAAATATAATTTCAAGAATATATAGAGTTTGCTATACTTCCTCTCTATTTTTATAGAGAGGATATATATTTATAGGCATTCTATAAATATCTAGAGAGAAATCTAAAAAATAAAACAATCAGGGTTTTAATCAATCTGGTAGACCAGCTTTTCCTATATAAAATCTGATTACTTTTTGACAAAGAACTGCTGATGTGCTATATCTATATATTAGATATTGGAAGTTCTTTAATTTAGCCCCTTGATCAGCATAAGATCTAGACTGCAACTAAATAGTCTTGTAGCATTTACTTTATTAAAAAAGAGATGAACAGCTTCTGGGGCAGTCAAAGTTTTTGTTAAGAAGTTCTCCTAAAGCAGGGTAAGCAATTTATGCCCCCCCCCAAATTGGGCTATTTTGTTTTTCAAAAGTTAGAATGGGAGTGCAAGACCCCCAAGAGAAAAATGGCTCCCCTTTCCACTCTTAAAATCTCAAAACTTTCTCAAAGGCTGTCTTCAAAATCATTTTGCGTAGGCAATTTTGTGAGTTAATTTTTACCACACTTCATGCCATACAGGGGTTTTGGGGATTCTTAAAGATGTAAGAAAAAACATTTGCCTCCCAAGGATTTCTGCTCTGATTTTCATCCTTTTAAAAAATTATCTCCCACAGCAAAAGTGGAACTGAAAAAAAATGCTTCTGCAATTCCCCAATATTCCAGAAATCCTTTTTCACCCTTCCTGTCCTAAAGTTGAACCAAACTGCCCTCCTACTGTTTCCATCAGTTGGCTTAGTTCTGTTTTCTAAAGTAATAAAGAATAATAATATTTTCACTTTTCCTTGTCTCTTGCCACAACTCTTTTTCACAGCACTCAAAAAGTTGATGAAGTTGTTCGCCAAATTATGATTGACTTTTTTTGAGAAAGTTTGGAAAATTAACATTTCAGTTTATAAAAATAAGCTATAAGATTATAGCTGGTTTTTTTGCATGTTTTTTAATTAAACAAAAACTCTTTCTTTATTTACAGCAGATTCATCCATTGTCAGTTTTGTCACCTTTCCTAACAGTGCTACAGGCAAGATTTTATTTAAAAAATTGACATAGAGTAGGTTTAGTTTTTATTATTTTTCTTCTCTTTTCACTATTTTGTATTACTTTTGTCTTTTTGTATTCTTAGAATTGTCTTCAGTTGGAACTCTGGATATAGCAGGTAGGAATGGGTTGCTTATAGTATTTTTTATGTAGAAAATATCTTGTATATCTTTTAATTTCAGTAGAAATAGACTAAAATCTGTTTGGCTTAAATCAGTACTGTACAATAGAAAAATGTGGAACAGAAAACAAGTTTAACAGAGTATCAAAACTTGCTGTAAACTGTCCTTTCAAAAAGAGAAATACTCAGGGTGCTTTAGTTCAAACATTTTTCTTGATGAAAATCAAGATCATTCTCAGTATGATTCTAGCAATTCTCAAAGGGATAGATTGGCATTTAATACAATAAAACAGACCCAGTATATACCATATAACTGACATTGTTTAGTATAATGGGAATTCCTGCCTTAAGGAGTAATGGAGATGAAATTAAATTGAGTTATTATTGTAAAGCAGCAATTAGTCATAAATCTAAATCTTTTTTAAAAATGAAGGGGTTGTGAAGTAAATGGCCCAATAGTGCAATATAGTGTTTGGCTTTTGAACAAAAAGAACTAAGAAAATTGCAGTGAAATTTGAAGCCATAAAAGTGATATTTAAAGACAGAAAATAAATTATAATCACAATTATTTTTCTGGGAATAGAGCAAAGATAGAAAGTCTGAAAGATTCTACTAACTGAATTGCAAATCTTAAAAATGCTAATAGAGGTAGTTTATGTTTGAGAAGCCACAACTTGATAGAGCATTATGTATATTTTTAATTTGTTATTCTTTTGATATAAAACCAGAAAAAAGGGAAAAACAGACATATACAATACCCCCAAAGGAAAAAAGAAATAACAAAATAAATCACATATGAAATTATCTTTCAGCTCAGTAATTTAAACACATCATTAAACCTTAAGGAACAGTGATAAATTAGTCTATTGATTCAATAAAGTGCCATTTCAAAAACACACATAGACCATTTAAGAGTATAAATTTAGAGTCATGTTCTCTTTCTAATATTAGTATAATCTTTATTGATGACGAACCCCACCTGTTAAATCCATAATTCTTGATATGATGATGATCCACATTTTTGTATATCTAAGGGCTGACCTTCCCATAGAAAATTTCTTAACATCTTTTCAATCTGCTGAAATTTATTTATTTTTTAAATGTATATGCCGCCAAAATCCAAAGACTCTTAATTAAGTCTATAGCTTAATTCCTACATTTTATTATTATTAACATCATTGTTATAAATATGTATCCATTAATATATTTTAGTATATCATTGGAATTTAGCATTTTGCTACTGAAAATTGATATTGCATAACAAGTATTCTTTTATATAATTTCAGATCTGTACAGTATAATTTATTAAAAATGATCTTATTTCATTTTTCTTTAGAAACAACTAATATAATGGAACTTTATGTTTCAAAAATAGATGGTATGTTTATTGTTATTATACATAATATTTTGAATTCATAGCAGCTAGTGTCCTTTAGCTAGTGTTGGCCTTCATTCACATCAAGTTCTTCCCAAGAACTTAGGACGTTGTAATATATTAGTGTGGTATATGTGTGGATTCACATAGTGTGGCCTTTTGTAACTGACAGGTGGAAATTTTGTCAATTCATAGATTTTCTAACTGTCTTCCAAAGCTTTTTGGTATGGCACCCACTGTATCAATAACCACTGGAATCATGATATTGCCACATCAACTATCCACACTTTTTTCTTTTCAACCACAGTTAAATCTGTTATATTATATGCAAAGACTTTATCCATCTGTATTTGGAAATCTCGCAATATTTTAACCTGCTCATTTTCAACTAGAAGTTCCCACCAATAATAATAAGAACAATAACAAAAACTGAAAGGATCAGTATGCTGTTTAAAAATAACATCAAGAATCTGGATGAAAATCATTACAAATATATGGGCACTCTTCAGATTGACAATACAAAGCACATTGAAATCAAGAAGAAGGTTAGTACTGAAAACATCAGAAGAGTGAAGAAGTTCTTAAAGTCCAGTGGTGGAAATGCCATCAAGGCAAGTTCCAGTCATTAGATATGCATTGGAATGGAATGGACTCAAGCTGAAGTAGAAGCCCTAGATAGGATAACAATAAATCATCCTCTTCATCCACACAATGACACTGACAGACCCTACTTACCAAGGAGCATAGGTGGGCGTGGAATATTGAACTGTTGAAGAAGCAAACAGGACATTGGAAAAATACCTGAAGGACAGTGGAGAAGATGCACTGAAGCTAGTACACCATGAAAGGTGACCGAAGAGATCAAACTGTCCTATGAGAAAGACCAAATGAAGAATAGAAAGGAGACATGACAAAGCAAGGTATTGCAAGACCAGTATACACATATACACAAACTAACAAGCAAAGCAGATAATAACAAGACCTGGCAATGGCTAAAAGCAGGGAAGTTGAAGAAAGAGACAGAGGAGCTAATTCTGGCTGTAAAAGATCAAGCCTTAGGAACAAATGCGCATAAGCATTTTCAAGCCAGAATTGAAAAGATGACAATAAATAGCACATGGTGTCTTTGCAAAGCAGCTGAAGAAATAGTGGACCTCCTAGTTAGCTTCAGCAAAAAAATTTGCACAGATTGACTATAAACAAGAGCATGACAAAATTGCAACAGAGTTTTACTGGAACACTGTAAGCTGCCTGCAAGCAAGAACTAGTGAGACCACAAAATAGATGACAAAAAATTATAATGAAGAAGCTAAAGTGCTCTGCAATTCAAGCACACACAACAACTGAGACTTAACAGTTGTTGATAGGAAAGATGAAAAAGTCTGGATAGTGGATGTTGCAGAACCTGGAGACAGCAGAATAGAAAGAACTGGAGAAAATCACAAAATACAAAGACCTGCAAATAGAAGTAGAATGTTGTGACAAATGAAAGCAAAGGTACTTTGAGTGCATTCCCAAAACATCTGGAGCACTACTTGAATCCCATCAGCATTGACAAAATCATCAGTCAAATGCAAAAGGCAGCTTTACTCTTACCATCCTGAGATGATATCTTTAACACCATCAAAGAACAACATCTACCTATCCAGGTCCTCGGGAAGGACTCAACAGTTGGATAAAAATGCCAAATCTAGTCTAAACATCTGGCTGATTATACAAGCTACCATAATAATTGTTATTGTTCTTATTATTACAGTGTTATCAGGCTCCTGTAATAGAAATATATGATGTGATATTGTAGTGATAAATTGTTGGTATAATCCAGCTATTATGGACTCATAAAATCTACTTTGTATAGTAAATGCTGCAAAGAGTATCACAAAACAGATACTATGTTCTAATCCAATTAAAGAACTTTTAAGATGCATTGATTTCTTGGAAATATTATTCTCAAATATTTTGGCTAAACAGCATGCAGTTTATTATTTGTAACAATATATTTATAGTTCAGTAGATCTGTATGGATCTAAGTAAGAATTCTAGCCACGAATGAAAAGACTTGATGATATTAAACTCCACAGTATTCAGTTGCATAACCTAATCTTTATTTTAATTTTGGTGCTATTTATCATGTATATTTTACGTGGGAAAAGAAAATATTGTGACATTTAAATCTGAACTCTTATTTCTCTTGGAACAGCTGGAGAAAAAAAAGGATATACAGGAGATAGTACATTAGCACCTGTAAAAATAGCTGGTAAGTTAATTTAAAATGAAGTGTAAATTTCTTTCATTAATAAAAAAGCAACTAATATTGGTGCATTATTACTGTTATGGACTTCTTTGATCCCAAGTTCTCTGCTTTTGATCTTACCCATTTTAAATTTAAACAAGCTCATGAAACTCATCTCTTCCTTTGATAGTAGATCACCCCTTGCAATTAAATATGGAATGGAGGAATGAATGTCTTTTCTGATATATTTCCCATACTTACCTACATACATGTTGATCACACAATTCCCTTTCACAGTAGGGAATTTATGCAAAGCACAAAGAAAGAGAAAGAAGTAGTAAATAAAATAAAAACAAGAAAAAAAAACAGTCTAACTCCATCTAGGTTACACCAAAACACTATATCCCTCCATATCTTTTTATCCTTTCAAACCATCCTTGATATCAGGAACCCTTAATTAGGACTCCACAGTAAATCAAAACAAATCCTAACCCTTCACAGGTTAGCTTAATTTCTCAGGTTGGAATAGATTAACAGACACAGCTCAGTTAAATCAGAATCTTTATTGTACTGTAGATTAAAATACTTTAATTATAGTTGTATTGTACACAAGTGTTGATTGCCCACACAACATAGATTTAATCTCAGAGTTTCTTCTGCCTCCCTTTCCAAATTAAAAGTTGGCACAGTATTTTTTAACCATGAAGCTGAACAATTGTTGAATGTTTATATGATATCCATTTCCAATCTCAGAAAAACTGGTTCCCACTTGCCAGCCTCAACACTTATCACCCTATTCTCTTTTCTTCTCCTCTCCCTCTCCCTCTTAATCTGGTAAACTTCATAATAATCAAAGAATTGTTCAAAACTAGCATCTCTTCCTTGATTCTGATGGGCAGAAGATAGGTAGAGTTTAATATCTAGTTATTTAAGTAAACTTTCCAAAACTGTTCTGTGAATCATTAGACCATGGTTTTAGAAAACTTGTTGAATTAACAAATGAGTATCTTAGGGCAGAGGCAATGCCACAACAAGGAATTAGGTAAATTACCTTAAGAAGCCTATCAATTACAAACAGAAAGGCATTTAACAATTTGACACAAGATACTTGAATGTCCAAAACTCCCTTTTGGAAAAAAAAGAAAAGGTAATGCAACAGTTTAGATTGTTTGCCAATTGTGTGGCAACAAGGGTGGCATAAAAAACAAAATTCCTGACCTCTGCTATAAAGGAAATCTACCAAAAGTCATGGAGGAGATATAATTTTTAAAACTCCAAATGCCTAGTTGGTTGCTGTCATGACAAAGTGAAACGCTTTTTTCCTTGGGACGTATAGCCAATCATTATAGTGCGGTTCTTTGTCCCAGGAAATTGGGAAGGAAGAAGGCCGAGTCCTCCTGAAATTCCTCTATCTGAGCCTGCATGTAATCCTAAATAACCTTAACAGGAATCAATCGATTCTTTCAGCATTTGTGATGATAGCGCACACGTTGAGTTAGAGAAATGTACATTTAACTTAGCTACTGCACCAGATTGCTTTGGATTATCATATCCAATTGAAGCAGAATCTTTAGCTCTTTTCATCTACTTTGCTTCAAAATATTTCCATGAAAAATCACTCTGCTTGTTCTCTGCTTTTAGTTTTTACCAGTCTTTATTCTCTTTTACTACATTCTTTGCAACTATATTTTTCTCCATCCTATCATGCAACATTTTCTACTTAATTCTCATATTTTATTGTAATTGTTTTCCTTTATACAATTTTTCTCATTTACAGCCATCTTCATCATTTCACTAAGCATCTTTTTCATACTTCCCATTAATTGTGAAGATTTTGGGTTAAACAAAGTACAGTAGGTCCATCTGGTGATGACATCTGAAAGACTGAAATTTAGATTATACCAGGAACATATGCTATAAACATCATGAATTAATGATATGAGATAAAAATGAAATAAAATATAGACAGACACAGAGGTACAAAATGTTTCTGAAACTAAGATGGAGGAAGAATGAAATAGAACTAAATGGTGGTCTTGATTTTATAGAGCGGAGCTGACAGCTACATTCATGAAAATGAGTGTATGGCTCTACTTTGTTTTAATACAAATATACTCTACATTAAGACATCTGTGGCCTCTTTATAACAATTATTTTGATTCTTTTCAAAGGAACTTCTGTATAATCTTCCTTTAGTTTCATTTTCAGTTTTTTTCTATTGAAGGATTCTTCTGTCTTCTAATATTTTTAAATATAGACTTGTATTTTCTCTTTCTGCAATGATTCTACATTCTATTTTTATTTCATGTCCATTTCTCCCAAGATCCATTCATCTTCCTACCAAATAAAGGTCTGTCCTTTATTCAGAACTTCCCATCACTCTTGCACACTTTATTAATTCTTTGATCTTTCATCATAAACAGTTAAGTCAGTCATGCTGTCAGATTAATTCCTTTGCATATGAATGTATGAATAGATAGGCTTAAACATGTTCAGAACGAAACATCAATTCATTCCTTGTAATGCTTATTTTATCCCTTTTGGAATTAATCATACACTCACTATCATAAATACAACTGTCATCTCCACTCTACAAAATCAAGGCCACCATTTATTTCTATTTCATTCTTCCTCCATCTCTTAGTTTCAGAAACATTTTATATCTCTGTGCCTGTCTACATTTTATTTCATTTTTTTCTCATGTCATTAATTCACGATGTTTACCATATGTTCCTGTTATAATCTAAATTATAATCTTTCATATGTCATCAGCAGATGGACCCATACATATTAACTTCCTATGCCCATAAGGGCTTATGCTAATTGAGGCTAATGGTTTTTAATTATTAAAAAAAATCAAATGGGTTATTTGTCTCAGTTATCCCATGATACGTGAAACATTCCTTGCTAATACTTTATTAAAACACATTTTGGCTAAAATTTACAAGTGTTAACTAAAACCCAGTTTTACCCCCAGCATATTCATATCATTTTGTATAAATAAGAATCTTCAATCTAAAGAATACTTTGTAAGCCAAGATACTATTACTTCCTCCCTCTGTCTTCTGTTGCTATCATTTTTATAAGCAATTTCATTGTTTTGAGTAGAGGCATTTAAAGGCTTAATGCAATTAATATATTTAGCTGGATTTATAATATTGGACCTAACTCATTTTTTTAAATAAAAAATGCAATACTCATATTTTGATTCCATGCTAGGAGCTATATTAAGTTAGGAAAAGTATACCAACTAAAACTCAAACTCCCTTTTATTCTTGTTTTGTTTTGTAGGAACAACAGTTTCATATAACGAAGTATGCAAGTTATCAGATATCTGTAAAGACTCAGGTTAGTGACTCTTCCTGTTTGTTTTTACTTTTTTACTTAATATCAGATATTTTTACTGGACTCCTATTGTGTTGCTTGGATTCAGTTCAATTTCAGAGTTAAAGGTCCCTGTTGCTTTGCATCCCTGCACAGAGAATGTAGAAAGGTGGATATGCAATTATGTGAGACTATAGTTTGTCATATAATCAAAGCCAAATATTATACAGAAGTCTTTATGCTTACAATTTTTAATGCAAAGAATAGAATATCAGTGTATAATCTATATATAAATAGATTATAAAGTGTACAAAGGAAGTTAAAGAACAGAAGAGAAAATATCTGCTTTCTTATTTTTCTAAACCAAGCTATTCCTTTTTTCTCCCTTCTTTTTCAGTTTTCTACAAGGGCAGTACAAAATTTCGAATTCATGAAAACAGTTCAGATACTTCATATAACCTAACATTAGTAAGAGTCCTTATTATTCTTGTTATTTTGTAATCAAACTTAGGTTTTGTGTGAGGTTTATGAATCATTATCACAGTCCTAATGTTGCATAATTTAAAAAGTCAC
>JANHZU010006107.1:24097-43431 GCA_032468055.1 Acrochordus granulatus | reverse complement strand
AATCCAGTCCAGATGCCTGTTTTTTAAACTTTGTTGCGATGCAATTACCCTGGACGAATGAGAGTCTTCACAGACATGATTATAGTCAGTGCTATGTTATTTTATACGAGGAATAACTTTTCTTCAGTTCATTCTTCTGCAGATGTGGCAACTATCGCATGTGAGCAGAGAGAGCAGTAAAGGTTACCCAGATCAAGTCTCAACTGTTTTTTTATGTTGTCATCTTTAAAACGGGTGAACAATGAACTATCGCACAAAATTACTGCATAAGTAAAGAGTTGGTGAAGACTAATTAAGAATGTATCACAAACCTTTTTAAAAAAAAATCAAGAGTTGTGCAAAATGAAGAGCCTGAGAAAGGAACAAAAAGTCAAAGTTTCCTTGCTACAAAGAAAAGTGAAAATAAATAGAAATCTGCCATTGTAATTTGCAATGCTGGTGGCTAAAAACAAATTAACATATGCTTGCAGCAAAGTTTATAGGGTATCTAAAGAAACCATCCAAGGACTGGAGCAGTGAGTTACTATACTTCAACTGATGGGAAAATATAAAGATTTGTAAGATCAAATAAAGGAAATGCTATCGTGAGAACTGACAGGAATTCTGATTTCTTGGCATTCTTCTCATACCCAGCTTGATGAAGTATGCAGGCCCTCCACTAAATCATTTGTGGAAGGCATACATAACCTCCATCCATCCTATTACCACTTGCTCCTGAAGCACCTGAAGTTGCTGAAAGATACTGGCATACAAATAAATTATTCCTGCTATTATGGCCAAATACCTCCCATTCAAAAATATTTGAGCAGATGGGGGGAATGAGCCTTCAGGATCAGCAATCCACCTCTCTTTCTTATTGAGGCACTGTGCTCTGCATCTCCCTCACCATTTTTCTACAGCTCATGGAAGAACAGAATATTAAAGCAACAGAACTTCTTAGTTTGAAGGAAATTTGCACTGGTGGATCTGCTTCTTCCGAGACTAGTTTTGGAAAAAGGAAATATGTATGGGAAGACAGATTGCCTGCTCTCTAGGTGATATGTTAGTCCCCTCATGGGAACATAGGCGTCCCCAGATGATACATGAATTTCTGGTTGGGACAAAATTGAAGGCCCAGTAGTAAAGAAAAGCAGAATTAAGAAAATGATGGGAATGAAGGATCAAGCTACTGCACCGCATGTTCAGGAGATTGATTGATAGCTTTCCTGCCTATAGGGAAGGTGGGAGGGGAAAATATGATAGGAAAGCCACCAATTTCTGTCCTGAAACTACCCCACTTATCTTCTTGTGTGAAGACAGCAAACTACTAGCCCCCCTGAAGGCACCATATTCAGTTAGAAAGACAATAAAAGACAAGAGGAGAACTTATCCAGTGATAAATAATGAAAGCTAGCTACTTGACAGCCTAAAAAAGAGTGCAGTGTTTGACTATTTTATTGCTTTGAAGTAAATGATATTGGAATGACTGGAGAAATTATGAAATAATGTAACTCCTACTTACTTACTTCCTCTCTCTCTCTCTCTTAGCCAGCTGAAGGAAATAGAATAGTAATTTTAAAAAAATCTTACATACTAGACAAAACTCTTTGCTACTACAATGGCATAGGAAAAGTCTAGAAGTCACAAGAGGACACAACACTAGCTAACAAGAAAGGGATTATTATTTTAAAGGTGGCTGATATGTATGCTTACATTTTGTTACTTTTGATGCTATAACTATGTATAAAAAGTTATAAACTTTATGTACATAATTAAAAACAGAGAGAGAGAATTTGGTATAGTGGTTAAGGTGCTGAGCTAAAAACCAGGAGACTGAGTTCTAAGCCTTCCTTTGGCATCTAAACTGGCTGGATGACTTTGGCCAGTCACTCTCTCTCAGTTTAATCTATCCCACAAGGTTGTTGTTGTGGGGAAAATAGAAGGCAGGCATATTAAGTATTTATGGGCTGCCTTGAATTGACCAAAATATATAAAAAAGTGGGATAAAAATTTACTAGTAGTACTACAACTACTACTACTACTTTATCTTGCAGCTATTGCCAAATTGTCTCAGTCCAGATATGTTTTTCTGAAACCAGTTTAGATCTAAGCTACCACAATTACAGGACAGGAATAGATTGAATGGTAAGTGTAGATATACCCTGCTCATTGATAAATTAGAACCAAGATACACACATTCGGTTTCCAAGTTTCTGTAGCCTAACTTCTTGTTGTTATAATAAATCTGCCTACTCTGCATTCTTTTGTTGAGTCTAAGCTTCAGTAAAGAGATTTTAAATGAATTCTGTGAAGATTGTAGATAAAAATCCTAAAGTAAAATGGCAAGATGAAGACCTGCATACAATAGAAACAATTGGGAGGATTGTTTTAATGGGGTTAATTAAATTATTCAGTGAAAAATTAAATCATGCATTGAACATTGGCTCATAAAGTTGATGGCCTTCATAGACTATATGCTAATATTCATATTATGGGAAATAAACAAGAACCCTAAGTTTAGGAAGGCAAATACGATTTGATAGATATAACATTAATGTTAATGAGTGTATATCAACCAAAGATTATTTTTTTCAAAATGAGAAGCAATAAAAAGGGAAGAAGAATTGCATTGTACAGTTCTTGACTTACAACTGTACCTCACAACATCATGCTGACGTTTTATCTTCAAGCAAGGAAGGTTCCATCAAGGAAAATTTGCATATCAGAAAAGCTCTTAACAATTGTGGCTATCCAAATTAGTCCTTTGTCAAAGCCACAGAAAGATCTAACCTTTCCTCATCTGCTTTTAAAGATCATAACTGACACAGGAATGTGACCGTTCCGTATGTTGCTGGAGTTTCAGAGAAACTTGGGAGGATTTTCAAGAAGCATAACATTAGGGTTCAATTCAACCCAAGGAATACACTTAAACAGAAATTAGTACATCCTAAAGACAAACAGACAGGTGTCATTTATGCAATTCAGCATAATAAAGCTTGTTCAGAATTTTACATTGGGGAGACTAAACAACTTTTATATACAAGATTGCATCAGTATAATTTTTCAGAAACATCTGCAGTTCATTTACTGTACATCTTAAAGAACATGAACAATCTATTCAAGACTTCAAATTCTTGATAAAGAAACCAATTGGTTTTCAAGAGGAATAAAAAATAGCATTAACATAAAGGGGCAGGGGATGAGATTTCAATTGTCTTCTGTTTACTTTGTTGTTGTTCAGTTGCACAGTCATGTCCGACTCTTCGCGACCCCATGGACTGCATTATGCCAGGCCCCCTGTCTTGCACTGCCTCCCGGAGTCCTCCCAAGCCCACACCCATCACACTGACTATGCTATCTATCCACCTCATCCTCTGCCATCCCCTTCTCCTCTTCCCTTCAATCCTTCCCAGCATCACAGTCTTCTCTAATGAGTCCTCCCTGCGCATTATGTGGCCAAAGTACTTGAGCCTCAACTTCAATCTACTTGTTGTACTACTATATAAATGGGATCACACAGGAGAGACTTTTTAAGGAAATGAAAACTGATTTCTATCTCAGCATGTAATAGTATATCAGAAACTTTAGGATATAGCGCTGTAGCATGCCAATATGAATGAGTGTATTGTGGTATTTATCTACAATAAATATAAATACTGTTACTTTCATTATATTTTATAGACTCATGCATGCATACATTTTTGGTTTCTATATCCTACAGCATCAGATATCTTGTTGAATGTGTTGGCATCCAGATGGGGGAGTGAAAGAATGTGATCAAAGCTAAAAAGGCCAGATCTGGAATTAAAAGATGCCTCAACTGTTTAGCCACCGTTTTATCTGTAGCAAACTTGCCGACTATAGATTGCAATAAATAGGCAAGGCTTTCTTGAAAAATTTTATGTGGCATTAGGGACACAAGATTTTGCCCTTAAGTTATAGAATCATGTACATCTTAATGATTATAAATATTGATAGGGTTTAAATTAAATGTTTGTAGGTTGTTCTTTACAGCATAAATAAAAACACAGTTATGCTAGTTAGAATGAGCATTGTACAAGTTTCAGTTGCCAAGTGAGTTTTTTCCAGTCCCAATATAGTTCTTGGCTGTGTAGATTGGGGAAATTCCTTGCGTTGGATGGGATGTGGGGCTGGTAAGATTACACATTCAGAGAAATTGGCAAAATGTAATTTGACCCTATTTGCTACTGAAAACAAAACATGGACATTTTGATCAAACAACTAAAATGTCTTTTAGTATTTCAGATTTCAATAAAACACTTCAGAAGCTAAGTCAAGTAAGTAATCTATAGGTGTAAATATATGTTTTTATTACAAAATACATACCTTAGTGGGCCAAATAATTTATTTTAATTTTATTTTATTCTCTCACAGTCACATACCATGCAGTGTAACGAAATAAATAAGAGGTTTGTCATCCTAACATTGTTATTACTATATTCTTCAAATATTGTTGCATTATTATATAAAAATACTTACACTTTTAATCAGAAGCAGTATACTGTTTTCTAAATATATGCTTTAGAAAAAAATTCTCAAAATCACGTACTTTTTTTCATTGCAGTATAATCAACTGTTTTTTTAAAATAAAACTGGACAAGCAAGTGAATATAAGCAACATATTAAAAGAAAAAAATGAAATGAAACTAATTGGTAAGAAGATTGTGAATATAATTTTACTATAGAGCTACTTAGTAACAGTGACTGCATGTTTTCTCTGTCCCAATTCTTGAAACTGAGATGATGAGAAAAGCTATCAGAAAATTCCCAATCCAGGATTTTTAATAGTTGTTGAATTTTTTTTAGTTATGACTAATATTTTAAAATATAAAATCCATTGTTGTCTTGTATGTCAAATTGTACAAAGAGGTATTGGTGGTGCTGTTTAGTAGTTCGGTGTAAACCATTTAGCAAAGCACAGCACCTGTGGGCAAAGTCATCCAGCTGTTTCAAGGAGTTTTAAGCAGCTGGGCCAAACCTTCAAATGACAGTCATCCTTCATGTCTGCGGGGAGTGAATCCAGAGGGGTGCTTTGTTGAATGATTTGCACAGACTTACTCTTTAGTGAGAAATTTGCTTTATTCAGCCATGACACCAATTGAAATATTCCCTCTCTGAACTCTCCTGGTAACAGAGATAACCCCATTGTCCATTGACGTTATTTGAATGATGTCATATTTTGAAGACTTCAGCAGGTTCAGCCCAGATGTTAGCAGGATAAAGGTCTTCACGTATGCTATTGTACGAGGTATAAGAACCCTGAATCAAATGGAAAGACAGTCCACTAACTGCTGAAAGCTTTCCTCTTGCAAACCTTCCATTAAACATGTGGATTGGATGTTTAGATGATTCATATCTGTGAAGGCAAAGTTTATCATGAACACTGATATAATAGGGGGCACAATAAATAACAGTGGAGTAATGATAATTGCAAACTGCATCTAGTACAAGTTAATGCACAGTGAAGGAGGCTGACCAGTAGTTGTTATTAGATGATATTACAGCTATACAGTTCTAAGCAAGGTATTTCATTGCAAAGCTCCATGAAATGGTGGCTGCATTATGATCTTATATAAGACTAATGCTTTGAAGGACAAACAGAAACTAGCTCCATCAAAAGATTTAATAACCTTCATAATAATAGTATTAATATTTACATGCATATAATTGTCTTTGTTGTTTATAGAATCATGCTGCTGTTCCATGCAGCCTTTCTCTTGTCCAACTGCCCAAGAGTTGGATCATCTTCAGTGGTAAGTGTAACCTGCTTAATTTAGAAAATTTGGAGTGTACCTATCATGCTCCTTATTTGGTGGCATCACAATTCTCAGTACTGTGAAGATGAAAATTGAAAAGGGAGCGTTCTGTAAACTCTTATGGACTGATGATGGGACTAAGGTGAGATAATTTCTTCTCCGATAGCCAGTCCTATGTAACTGCTATTCTGAGACAAAAACAAATTTCTAATAACTGATTACATATTTAATATAATTTTGAAAATGCATATGAGAGGGATTAGTATGTTGACAGAATATTTTTCAAGTTCTAATACCCTAACACAAGATAACATATGTAGTTCATGATTGAACCATGCTGTTCTTGTTCTCTGAGCTTTGTAGTTTGCTTGCAGACATTTCATTAGCTGACTAGTAACATCTTCAGTGCTAGAGGAGAGGAGAGTTTGTTCTTTGTTTATATACAGTGGCTTGTCCTGTCAGTGTTGGTGGGGGCATTGTTTCTGCTTGGTAGTTCCTTGATTAGGCTGTTGTTTACTGCTTGCTTGATTATCTGAGTTGGTAGTTCTTTGCTTAGGCTATTGTTTCCTACTTGATTTTTTTTGTCTGGTGTTAATCCCTGCTTATGTGGACGTTGCTTGTGTGGTAAGAAGGTGTTCTGGTCTTTATGTTTTCTGATTATACCATTAAAAAGAGACAATAAAAAAGCTGAAACCTTTAAAATCTATATTTACAGAATAAATCCCTTGACATGAGAATTATTAATGATTAAATATAGTAAAAATACGAGAGGAGGCATGAAAAAAAGGCTTTTAGATTATTTTAATTGTAAATATATTTTTATTAATTTTGCAAGGATGTCCAACTCCATAAGACTGGGCAGTGTTTGTTAAAAATAGAAAAAATAATAAAGCATAAAAGGACAATATATGTCCAGATTTTCTTTAGAGAGACAGGGCAGATAAGGATTTGGATTTTTCTGTATCCCTTTAAAAGTATAAGCGGCTGCTAAATCAATGCTGATATTATCTTCTGTTTTTTCTTATAGTGATACTGATTCACAAATTGCTTGTGCTGGTCATAGTACTCCTGACTCTCCAGTTTCACCTATAGATAGTTTCTCTGTTACGATGCGGCATGAAGCCTCTTCCTCTGAATCAACAACTATTTTGCCACCTCCTTTCACTGAGCCCTCAACAATAGATATTTCTAGTATATATGATACTCAGAATCCTTTCACTGAACAAACTACAGTGCTTTCTTCTGTATTTACTACAGTGTCAGCCAATACATTTGTTCCTTCAACTTTGCTTGAACCAATTAATTCAGACTTTACAACATCTACTCAGTCTATTACTACTTTTCCAGAAATATACCCCACAACATCTACAATATCTTATGTTACGCTTCTTACTCAACATACAACATCTGTTTCTTCGGCCATTATGTCCATGTCTTCTTCCATGTTCTACACTAATGATCTTGGAGGACCAAGTAGAATAAGCACAGGTAACATTAATTTAAATGGAATTTCTACCTTGACCCTGATATATGTACTTTGAAGAGTGTGTAGAAATGTTAGTGCTTTCGATTCCACCCAAGCACAATTCTGTGCTTTTTAGAACAATACCTAACTTTTTTCAAGCTTCCTGAAAAACCTTAGGTAGTAGCATCTTTTTAAAGGCTCATGTCAACTTGTTTTAATGAATGCTACAAAAGCTCTGCTTGTGTAAGGTCAGAAACATTTCTTCCAAATTATTTTTGAATGTGCCACGCTAACGGATATGCAGTCTAGTTCCAAATAAATATCTGCAATCATAACACTTACCATAATTGATGAGAACAGCTGCTTGATAAAATTGTTGATCGCCGTTGTCTGATGTCCTAATTTTATTTCTATCAGGGGAAAAAAATGGGACAACGTTGTCCATGTGTGCTATCATTAGCTATACACTCACTTTAGAGAAAGTATCAACTGCTGATTTCAGCAGGAACAGCAGTTCACTGAACCATTTTCATTTCTGCGTTATGAAGCCTCCAAATCAAAACAGATGTTATCTTGTCTGTTTCTGTGAATCCCATGGTGATTGATTCATGGAGTTGCCTTGGCTGCCACTGTACTCATGCCACAAAAAATACGTGTGCATCAGGTTCTACAGTAAAACAAAGGAATATATTCAAAGGATTGCATAAATAACACTTCGGCGTGGGCAAAATGCCATTAAACAGCTTCAGTTTTTTTAAATAAGGAAGCAAAAAAAGTCAGAATATTAATGGAATACTTCATTTTCTCAATTTTCAGCTGACGAACTTAAAAATTCTACGTTTTCCCTGTCTTTTGCAGAGCAAATCTCTCATAATAATTCAGACATTACCAATAGTATTGATGCCTCCAACATTGTTTCTGAGCTTGAAGGCTACTTAACTGCAGAAACAATAGCACCATCTCTTGGACAGTCAATGCTGGAAAGGGTTAGCTTCCTTCTAAGCATGCCCCAATCACAAATATATCCAATGTCTAAAAGGTATGTCTCTGTAGTACGAGAAATGTTTTTTTGTATGAAATCTTTTTCTTGAAATGAATGTTGTGCTTACAGATATCCTGTGGCTCTTTTTTAAAACCTAAATGTAATCCTTCATTGTAGTTTTCCAAATATATTTCACATCAACCTCTTGAGATAGTGTAGATGAAAACCTGCATTTTTCTCAAGAAATATAATTTCTGGCAGTAATAATTTTTAATCAACATGCTTGTATTTTAATGTAATTCTAGGCTAATTATCATTATTATTATACTTTTTAAAAACTGATAACAGTGACAAATCATATAAGTAATGATCTATATTGTTACCTCAAATAGAATAATAAACATAGTGGATGTGATTGGATTAAAACTGAACTTCTCAACAAAATCCTTTAATTTTACCACTCCTGTTTTGGCTCTGGCTGTCCTGAAAGTCAACAGTAGCTCATTTAGCAAAGTTTCTTTTGCTGTTCAACATTCCTCAGATCTTGAGGTAAGCCAGGTTTTTTTCCCCATTTATTATTTCTTTTAGGTTTTCAATAAAACCCTTTAAAATATAAATTTGAATATAGAATTTGTTAGTAGATCCAAAGTCCAAAAGGTAAAGATATACAAAAAGAACAAGGCTTGTTTAGATTTAGCTTTGCTCAGTGTTTGATTAAACATATATTTTATGCAAGTCTCGTCAGGAACAAATACCAATGAATTAAACTGGCTTTTTAAAAATTAAATTATGTATACGATCAGCTTTTGAAATGCACCGTATAATCTGATGTAGGCAGGTATGATGGTATACTTTATTGTATGTGCATCTCATGTGTCTGCTCAGCTAACCCCTGGTATTTTTTTTTCAAAGAATGTAATAATGGGACACTTTTTACCTTCTATGAAGAGTGGCAATAAGATAAAGTCATAACAAGTAAAGCTTTGAAATATGGAAAACCAATGATATGTTTTAATTGCTCCTAGGAAGAAAGTGGAGAAAGAAATATCGTTAAACAAGAGATATTTTCATGAGCCAGTTTAGTCTGGTGGTTAAGGCATCAGGCTAGAAACCAGGAGGCCATGAGTTCTAATTCTGTCTTAGTCACGAAAGCTGGCTGGGTGACTTTAGGACAGTTACTCTCTCTCATCCCAACCTACCTCGCAGGGTTATTGTTGGGGGAAAATATGAGGAAGAAGGAGTAGTATGTGTGTTTGCTGCCTTGAGTTATTTATAAAAATCATCAGAATTTATAAAAATAAAAGTTGGGATATAAATAAATATGTAGGGGGATAATATGTTATTAAAATTTTTCTGCAGGCAAAATTGAAAGGGCCTGCTTTCTGTTCCTCAAGAATGGATGCTTCTCCCTATAGGGCTAATGAATGTTGATCTGTTATATGTAGCAAAGTACAGTATATGGTATTTATCTGATTATTTTTTGGAAACAATTTTTTCTTTTTTCTTTAAAAAGACTACTCTTGGATCTGAAGTGCCATCAAAGATTATTGGAGCCATTACACTTCCATCATCAATAATGGCAGACTTGTCACCTCAAGATAAGCATTTAGCTTCTAGAATTACATTTAATTTTTTTAAAAAAACAACTCTCTTCCAGGTATTTTTATAGTTTGAAAACATGCATTAAATTTTAAATGTAATCTATTGTTTCTAGCAGTCAACATTATAATTAATTAATAAGAATATATATGGCTGCATTTTACAGGATCCTGCACTGAAAAATTTATCTTTGTTCAGCTATGTTATATCATCAAGTATTGCAAACCTTTCAGTCAGTAACTTGAAGACAAATGTGACTGTCACACTACAAAATATCAGGCCCAATCAGGTATCAGTTCACACTCTATCATTTTATTTTATTTTATTATGCTTCATTTCGGACGTTAATCATTTTAACCACCCGAATGTTTAGATTAATAAATAATGTTTATTAATCCATCTGAGTAATCTTGATGTTGTGTAGAATTTTATCTCCCAATTATGTTGTCATTCTGACATAACCATAGGTGGATATGTCCTTTTGAACTGAAGCTGCATATCCATATTTATACTACTAATAAAAAAGGACAATTTCTGCTATTTTTTTCTTTGCATTACTAAGTAGAGATGAGCACTCTTGTGTAGGCTGCAAAAGCTGTTTCATGCTTTGTGTATTTGGACAAATGTCCGGAACCCTCCTACATACTCAGCTCCTCATGATTTGTTCTTAGTACTTTCCATTTGTAAAAACAGGAATAAACTATGTTCTGCCTCAGCTGATTCACTAAGCAAACTTTGCAGGAAATTAGTGTAATTTGTATTACAGCTCCTTGGAATGCTACAGGAAAAATTTGATAGATGTACCTACATCTAAGCAAACAAGTATTGCTTTTTAAAAATATATATAATGATGTATGTAGCTAAGCCTTTTTTTCTTACCAAACAGGAGAATTTGACTCTTAGATGTGCCTTCTGGGATTTCAGTAAAAATGGTATGGTTCACAATC
This sequence comes from Acrochordus granulatus, assembly GCA_032468055.1. Classification (NCBI taxonomy): domain Eukaryota; kingdom Metazoa; phylum Chordata; class Lepidosauria; order Squamata; family Acrochordidae; genus Acrochordus; species Acrochordus granulatus. Next base: position 32,682 of record JANHZU010006107.1, on the reverse strand, counting down.
ATGCAACATTATTTATGTTAATTCTGCTAGTTGAAAATTATATTGCTTGCAGTTGGATAATGGAAGCATTTAATGTTTGGCAGGTGGCCAAGGTAGTTGGAACCCTGAAGGTTGTACGGTTAAGGAAAGAAAAATGAATGAAACCACCTGTAGCTGCAACCACCTGACAAGTTTTGGCATATTATTGGTAATACTTATACCATTTGAGCAAAAGCTTCATAGAAGTTTTATATGTCCTTGAGATTATCACAGTGGCTGTAATGTGGGATGGAAGAGGAGAAAAAGCAACTTACTACAAGGTTCACAGGGTACCAGTTATAATATAAATTAAAATATGAAGCTTGGATTCATGAATAGGAGGCAGGCAGGCAGAGGGAATGGTTCACATTTATAAATAAATAACCTGTGACTTGTGAGATCATTGTTTTGGAGATATTTCCTTCCCAGATTGCTTAATGTCTTCAACAGTGGAAGAGCTTCTAATGTATTAGAAAACTTCTTAAAAACTCAGGGCGATATTCAGAGATGTATGTGCCTTGAAAGTCGCCCATACTGAACTGTGTAACACTGTCAAACTTCAGCAGTTGACCATTAGAAATGTTTTATGACATTTTGTTTTATGACAATTTTTATCTCATAAAATGTTTTATAAAATTTGTCAAATTTCAATTCCATGGGTGTCTTGGGACCTGGATACTTGATACATTCTGTAAGTTAGCCTATTTGAGGTACCCTATGATGCACTATTTTGCCCAGTTAAAGGATACAGAGTTTTGTGATGAGAGTTTTAATAGTATATAGATGTGTGTGTATGTGTGTCACATTTGTGATTCTGAGCTCCTCACATAATTTATAGATGCACACGCTATATGGTATAGCTGTGTATACTGACAAACTGTGCTAAAATTTAAACAATTAGATTTTGTTTAAAAATTATCAATATTTCTGTTTCTTTTTTAGGATTTGTCAAGAAACTCTACTATATCTCCAGTTCAAGTGCTAATTCTAACTTTCATCACCTACATAGGTTGTGGACTTTCAGCTATTTTTCTTTCTGTGACTCTCGTTACCTATATTGCATTTGAGTAAGTACTTGGTTGTGCTAAATTATATACTAGTAACTTTGTTTTAGCTTGAATAATGAATACAGATATAAGCAAACAAAAGGACAACTTTGTGACATGTTTGTTCAGCTTTAGTGAGAATTTTTATAAAGAATAGCTGAAAATGATGACAACACAATTTTATTTAGCTAGGAAGTCAGGTATAAAAATGGAGAAGTATTTCTGGTGAGAGTGGGATGAGGATAGTGCATGCATCCTAGTTCTACTTGATCTCACAATGGCTTTTGATACCATCAACCATGGTATTCTTTTGGGCTGGTTACAACAGTTGGGGCTGGGGCACAGTTTTGTGTTAGTTCAGTTCCTTCTTTCATGGGCAGTTAATTGGTGTTGATAGGGAGTGAGATATCCAGCCCACGGCTGCTCCTTTGTGGTGTGCCACAGGGCTTGGTACTCTCTCCACTCCTTTTTAATATCTACATGAAGCCACTGGGTGAGATCATCCATCATCATGGGATGAGGTATCATCAGCATGGCTGTGAGGGCCTGGATGGGGGGACAACAAGCTTCGACTGAACCCTGATAAGACCGAGTGGATGTAGGTGTGTGGGATTTTAGGTTCCGGGGGTTTAATATCTTTACTTCTGGATGGGCTAGCAATGCCCCAGACAGACCCAGTGTGGAACCTGCAGGTTCTCTTAGACTTACTCAATGAGCAGGTGGCAGTCGTGGCTAGGAGGGCCTTTGCACATCTTTGTGTTGTGCACCAGTTGCACTTATACCTGGACCAGGAGTCCCTACACTCAATCACTCATGCCCTGCATTCAATCACTCATGCCCTAGACATCTTACATCTGGACTATTGCAACAGGGCTCCCCTTGAAGAGCATCTGAAAGCTACAGCTGGGGCAGAGTGCAACTGCACAGACAGTTCTTGGGGTCCCAAGGATGACCCATGTGACATCACTGTTACATGAGCTGCACTTGAAGTTGACTGTTTGCTTCTGGGTACAGTAAACGGCGTTATGACCTATAAAACCCTTCATGGCATGCGTCCAGGTTACTTGAGGAACCGTCTTTCCCCAATGGGCTTAGCCCACCTCACCTGTGCTGGCAGTAAAGGCATGCTAGCTACAGATCCCATCACCTAGGGCATTTTGGATGAAGGGATTCAGAAGGAGAGCCTTTTCTGCCATGGCGCCCACCCTATGGAACATCATACCACCTGATATGATGGTGAGATCAGCCCCCACTTTTTGGCCTTGTGTGAAGGCCTAAAAACGTGGCTTTGTGGGCTAGCCTGGGGTCCAGGTAGCCACATGTCATCTGGGAGGTGGCTATTAGACTGACCACCTCTGTTTTAGCCTTTTGTCATCTTGTAAATTCCTTTTAACTTTTATTACTTTTGTTGTATTTATTGGTATGATTTATATAGTTTATTATTTTTATTGTGAGCACCCAGAGGAATTTGTAGTGAGATGGGTAGTGAATAAGTTTAAATAAGTAAATAAATTCACTATGTCAAAGAAGACAGATACTCACTATGCATTTCATAATAAAAAAAATCAACATATCCTAGAATTTTTGATTCCAGAATTAGTGATACAAATGAAGGCAGTGGATTGCACAGATTTCACATGATTCTATTCAAGGTTTTCCTCACCTGATATCTTTTCACCTGGAGAAAATCCTGTCTCTTGTTTCTTTAGTCTCTCTGGTTTCCTTTCTGCATTTCAGTAACAAAATATTATAGATATTTGGTGTTCCTATAATTTTCAGATAAAATATTTTGGTATTTAAAATAACCAATTACAATTTTATAATTTAATAACTTGGCAATATTAGAAAAAGAATTGTACATGAAGAAAAACCTCTTCTCTCTGCACAGCCCTATAGGATATTACATACCAAAGCAACCAGACACAGGGACAGTTTTTTCCCCTGTGACATCATTCAGCTGAATACTTCTATATGATACAACACAAAGTGCAAAAAATTCAAAATTAACCAAGAAGTACTATCTAAATTGTGTACAAACTTATCAGTAGATCATGGTTCTAATTCTACAGTTTATTATATTCCTTTCTACTGGCTGAATATTTTGGTTGCACATTTTACTGTTGAATACATAATTTCATTTATTTATGTTATTTTATGTATTGTTGTCTTGCAAGTATACTAAGAGCTGCTGTACTGGACTCAAATTCCTCGCATGTCTAACTGCTTGGCCAATAAAGTATCTGAATCGATACCTCATCATATAAATAAAAAAAACCCTGTAACATAGAAAGTAGTAATTTCAGCTGGAAATTACAAGGATTCTCAGGCTTCTGTGGTCTTTAAACAGTAATTAAAAAGGCTATAGTTACTGTTTAAGAGATTAAAACCAATATATTGTTTGCCTCATATTATATATTATTAAATGCAGGTGTCAGCTTACATATTTCATTTATTTGGGCTTATAGGAAAATCCGAAGAGATTATCCATCTAAAATTCTTATCCAGCTCTGCATTGCACTGCTTCTTCTGAATCTGGTTTTCCTCCTGGATTCCTGGATTGCTCTGTATGAGATCCCAGGACTGTGCATTTCAGTTGCTGCATTTCTTCATTATTTCCTTTTGGTTTCTTTCACCTGGATGGGCCTTGAAGCCTTTCACATGTATCTTGCCCTTGTGAAAGTATTCAATACGTATGTTAGGAAGTACATTTTAAAGTTTTGCATTATTGGCTGGGGTAAGTATATATGATTTTCTGAATTTATATTTGTAAAGACTACTATATGTTTCTATTTTTTTAGTGGCTGAAGACTGGAGAAACTATGGGCAGTTAAGTTTCATGGGGACTAGCTTCAGCCTCATGGATTTTATTGGGTTTGTTTTCTGCATGATCATACTGTATGCTGTTGGTCTGAATTCATGAAAACATCCAGTTTTGAGACACGCTATTAACCTTTGCAAGTCACTTTCCTTCTCAGCTTATTTTATCTCCCAGTGCAAGGTTAAGAAAATAAATATTATCCTAATCGTATTTGACAACTTATGACACTAACATTGTTACAAACTCTCACGCTATTTCTTATGCTTTCCACTTTAAGAAAACTAATTGTATGTGCTTATTATTGATATGCGGTGAATTAAGCAAACACTCATATTAGCTTCCCATCACATTTTTAAGTCTTCAGATCTTGCCTGCTTCCAATTTGTGCTTTAATGTTACATTTATGAGTGTTACTTTTGGTAAGGGAAGAGTTGTAGGACAGAATTACCACATCAAACTGTATACCAAGCTACTGGAAAGATTTCTGTCTTAGACAGCAGCCACTTGTGCTGTCCAGCAGATGAGACACCAATAGCAGACGCCAGTCTAGAATTCTTAAAAGGAAGTTCCTTTTTTAATACTCAAATGAAGTTTTAATTAGTACCCAAATATGATTCAAACAGAATAATTTTTGTATACGGTATATTGCTAGCTAATACACACTCTTGGAAAATGAACCATATAAGTGACAGCTACAATAACCTCCTTATTGTAATTTCAAAACATCATCCTGCCTATAAAACCTTCCAGGTTTAGAGGATAAATTGAGATAATGTGACTAAAATGAATTTTGAAATCTGAATTTTTGAAATCTGTTGCAATAAACACTTTTTGTAATTATAATTGGAACCAGAAAAATTGAAATCTTGCAGTTCCCTGTTTCACATGTAAAATCCCCTTTGACAGATCTCTGTCCCAGTATAGTACGGGGCACAATTTAATGCTACAGGATGGGAAAACCGTTTTTGTCTCTTGAATATGTAAATAAATGCTCTTATGCTCTTAATAGTTTATTCATATACAGTATATATTTATATTACATATATATAATATAAATAATATAAAATATATAATATCAATATATTTATATTATATACATAAATAAATAAATATTATATATTTATATTATATAAATAGTTCAGTTATTCACATTTATTATAGGATTTTTCTCAAGAAGGTGTTTTATCTTTCAGGGTTACCAGCTATAATAGTAATCATTGTATTAGCAGTATCTCCATATAACTATGGGCTTGGATCATATGGAAAATTTCCCAATGGCTCATCTGATGAATTGTAAGTAAAATTTAGATAATTGTTTAAAACATTAGTATGTTTCAAATAGTGGCAAGAAATCAATTTCATTTCTTACAAAGCACCTTTGAATTTCTGCACAATGCATATGATGGACATTTTTATGTAGATGTTTCTCCGTCTCAGCAACCTTAAGATGTGTGGACTTCTGTTCCCAAAATTCCCTAGCCAGCAAGCTGGGAGTTGAAGTCCACACATCATAAAGTTGCCAAGGTTGTGAAACATTGGGATGTTGCTACTCCCCAAATTCATTCCACAAATGTTACCGAATGCTTCAGACTTGGTTTTGATAACTTGGTTTAAACTTGGTTTTAACAACATTTCTGTTGTTATTACAACTGTTATAAAAACTCAGAATGAGGAAATAGAGGCAGCAAGCTGTCTTCCAGCTAAGCAGTAATGGAGGGCCAATATCAACTTCCACACCTCTGCAGTCCCCTGCCTTGCCTTGCACTGCATTTATTTTTGCAGGGAAGACATGAAAAAATAGTGTATGGTCAAAACACACTTAGAAGCATGCCATGAGGACACTGATACTCTAGCAGCCTAGCAGCTGTGGAGAGAAAAGCAGAGAGTGATAGAAGTTTCTATTCATGGAAAATTGGCTTCCCCTCAAGACTACCAGAGCTTCAGTATCAAAAATTGCAAAATGGAGGTTTTATTGTTTGAACTGATCTGGGGGGAAAATGCTAAGCGACCCAACAGCAGCAATAGCTTCTTTCTAAAAGCTGTCAAAACAAAACCAAAGCTCACACTGAAGTTTCCTCTTTTATGTTAGTTATCAATAAAAAACACAATACAGTAACAACTACTCTACCATGTATATGAGTAAATATAAAAAGATAAAATTTAAATAAGGCTTACTTTGAATATTAAAAAAAGGTTTTATTGTAGGTACAGTACATGAGTTACAAAAATGGATCAGGTTGAAAATTAAACCAGATAACAGCCTGATTAAACTAGAGATTATATCTTTAAGGAATATAGGCATTTGCCTGTTTAATACTTTCAGATGTATTGAGTAAAAGTAGAGATGTGTAGAAATCATAACAGAACAGCAAACTTTAACTTCTATCAGGGATAAGAAGAATGTTTGTAAGTCATAAAAAGGATGCTTTCCAGCTATGGAATTCCTTGAATTAATACATGGGTCTAATTAACTGACTTGCTGGATCTGAATTTTAGTCTCTAGGTTTCCAAAATATGCATGTAACTGATGCGCATTTTATTTTTTTGTATTTTAGCTGCTGGATTAAGAATGACATTGTATTTTACATCACCGTTGTAGGATATTTCTGTATAATATTTTTGCTGAACATCAGTATGTTCATTGTTGTACTGATTCAGCTTTGTAGAATCAAAAAGAAGAAGCAGCTTGGTACCCAGAGGAAAACTAGTATACAAGATCTCAGGAGTGTTGCTGGCCTTACATTCTTATTGGGAATTACTTGGGGATTTGCCTTTTTTGCCTGGGGTCCTGTAAACCTTATTTTTATGTATCTCTTTGCAATTTTTAATACTTTGCAAGGTATGTGATTTAAGTATCTCACAATAGACTGACATTCTTTAACTGTAGAAAAATGAATTATTTCACTCTATTTTACTATTTTGCTTTATTATTCTGTAAAATAATTAATGCAACCAGTTCCAAACTGCATTATTGTTATATTTAAATAAATCCTTTTGAGAACACAGAAAATAATGTAATCTAAGTACCACTTTGTAGTACTAATGTTATAACAAAGACACTGTTAAAAAAAAGACGCTGTGATAATGAAGCAAATGTTATTTTGTTATACTGCAAACACTGTTCAAATTTGTCATCCATTAACATGAACAGGGGTGTCTGTGGGAAGAGTAACATGGTAATCATCAACACAAAAGCAAAGCCCCGCCTTTTTATACATGTGTCTGAGGTCAAAACATGTATGAAAAGACTGGGATGTTGATTGTGCACATCTAGCTGCCATTTTTACTTGTTTTGACGCCCCTTCCTGCAGATCCCATGATTGTGAAATATGTATATTTCGAGGGAGTAAATGAAATTATCAGGCTAAAAATACAAAAAAAATATTGAGGCAGTGTTTCTTAAAAGTATAATCCTAGGAACTGCGGGGGTACTCCAGTACATTCTCAGGGGTCCACAAAATCAAAATGATTTGCTAGCCAATGTTGAAAAATAATAAGGGTATTAAAATCCCATCAAATAATCATGAGAAGTGATAGTGACATGAATATGTGAATTTTAATTTTTAATGTGTTAACTATTGATAAATATAATCCATACAAAGAAAAGTGCTTTTGAGGCCCTCCATAGTTTTTAAAAGTGGGAAGGCTCCTAGGAGAAAAAGATTTAAGAAGCACTGATCTAAGGAAATGTTAAAGAAATGTTACAGAAGGAATGGAAAGGACACTCCCACTATTTCCTTCTAGTAACAAGCAAAAGTCATATAGGGAGTCCTCATTTAGTGACCACAGTTGAGACTGGCATCTCAGCTATTAAGTGAAGCAGTTGCTAAATAAAACTGCAACTATGTTTATGATCTTACTTCAAGTTTCCTTTGTTTTGCAGACCTGCAAAGGTTGTAAATATGAGATGGGTCACAAAATTACTTTTTAATCACCATTGTAACTGAACAGTTGCTAGAGACAATTATTAAATGAGGACTATCTGTATTCCTTCTGCTCTATGAACTGCAGAGGATATGACTGTTACTCCCATTTACGTATTTTGACATGCCCACACAGATAGGTAAATTGGTCCCACAAAGTCTTTTGCAGAATTGCATATATAGTAATATAACTTTCTCTGGCAGCTGTGTTATGCAAAATTATCTAATGTAGCACATATTTAAAAAGGTATCATAAATTCTGAAAAAAATGGGGTTGCAATTATTCAGTATTTTCTTAAAGTAAAATGTTATAACTTTCTTTAAACATTATTTTGCAGGATTTTTCATTTTTATTTTTTACTGTGTTGCAAAGGAGAATGTTCGCAAACAGTGGAGAAGATATTTGTGTTGTGGAAAATACCGGTTAGCAGAAAATTCAGGTAAATATTAAAAGGCTGTTGTTTGTATTTAGTCATGCAGCACGTGGATACAGTGATTTGAAGTTCTGTTGCTTCAGAATAAAACTGTTTTACTTTTGTTGGAATTGCAGAGCTATGTCCTTCCGTGACACAATCTGGTTCTATTTCACAGCTCCCGCAGTCAAAAACTCTCCTAAGTAGCTTTCAGAGGGTGGAGCTGGAAGTTAAGAGCCAGAAACGGGGAAGAGGAGGAGGCAGGAGATAGGGACCGTTGTATAAATGACTTTTTTTATTGATTCTCCTTCTGAGTTTATATTTTTCTCAAATAAATCTGATAACTGAAGTCAAATTAACTTCTTCC
>JANHZU010006106.1:44403-56599 GCA_032468055.1 Acrochordus granulatus | reverse complement strand
TGATGCTGGGAAGGATTGAAGGGAAGAGGAGAAGGGGACGGCAGAGAATGAGGTGGATAGATAGCATAGTCAGTGTGGTGGGTGTGAGCTTGGGAAGACTCCAGGAGGCAGTGGAAGACGGGGGCCTGGCGTAATGCAGTCCATTGGGTCGCGAAGAGTCGGACACGACTGCGCAACTGAACAACAAGTACAATACAGGTTATATGCTCACTGTACTGATATTTGACCTGGGGCTGTGAAGAAAAATATTCCATAAAACATTCTTTATATATCCCTATAGGAGGGCAGGTCGCAAGCAACAGTTTGGAATCTAGCCAGTTCTTCCAGTTTAAGCTCCTTAAACTTCTGGATCACATGACTCAGTTTGCAGCATATGTAGCTTGCCCCATGCTTCCTAGTAAAGATGTTGAAATGCAAACATCGCATAAGGGCAATAACACACACATGTGCTCCTCAATATATTGTCTTGCTACATAGAAGAAAATACTGATATGTCCTATACTAAAGGGATTGGAAAGAATTTCATAAGCCATCTCTGCGTGTTTTCTCTGCCTTGTGTGCTCCTAGAATAATTTTTGCAAACAAAATTGTCACTGCACTATATCAACAGACTCTGCATTTGGATTTTGTTTGATTTTTTCAAAAAGAAGTGAAACCATTCATGGGAGGGAGCTTGCAACAGGTATAAAATATGTTCTGGAGCATCACTGTTTAATTCAGTATCGAATTGATAATTTTGCTTATTCTATACAAACAGTGATTACAGTGAATGCCCATTTTGGTAGAAAGGCTTTGTCTTGGGTTTTTTCATCTTACCAAATACTCAGCAGAGGGAGCTGTTGATATACAGTATAATATTTATTCAGTTCAAAAAAGATTAATATGCCTGGCCAAAATTCCTTTGCTTATATCATGTTTTGAATGTATAAAAGGCGATTTCCCCAGGTCTTTGAATCGGGGTAGATGAGCTTTGTTAGTATGGTGGCCAGTAGGGTTAACAATTCATCCTTGGATGCCAGGATAAAGAAATAAATGTAATTGTTCTAAAATGTTTGAAAAGGATTAGAGGAAGTACTATGGAATACCGTACAAACTATAAAATATTATTAGCTGTGGTCAAGGAAATAAAATCAGATTGATACTTTTTAGATATTTTAGAACAATCATATTTTTCCTTTTTTATCCTAATTGATTGTGAGTTTTGTGTTTTATCTGCTGCTTTATCTGCTGCTGCTGACCAAAAGAAGATTGATTGATAAGTAGATTGTTAATCAGAGTTTAATTTCCTGTTTTCTTAGGTCGAAGATTCATGACACCAAAGTATTAATTGAAGACACAGATGATGAAGCAAACACATGAAATACCCACAGAGCCAAGTTCCACACCCTTCATGTTCTCTTGCTTTATTACCTTCCCATCCTCAACCGCCACCCAGCCCATTCTCGGTATAGTTCCAGCTAAAAACAGGAGAAAAAGCTGAACACACTTTCTGAGCTCTTCTGGACCGGTTCCTATGGACTCTAACAAGCTCACTGTGTTTTCTTTTCTTCTCTTCTGGTTTTAATTTGATTTCTTGTTTTAAAATATAAATCTAACTTTGTTTTGCCAATCAGAGGGACATTTAAGGAAGGGGCTGTCTTAAAGATTGTTTACAGTCTCTTCAAGGACATATAATCTGGATGAAGAAGCATCATTTGGACTCCCTAATGGGACTTTACTGAAAAATCATTTGGTCTCTGGTCAGTCCAGTTTTGACTGGTTGAAACTGGACCGGCATTTTTAACTCTGGCTCGCGCTCTGGTTTTTGGTGTTTTCTTTCATATCCAACGCCAAGGCACTAGCTGCACTTGCCGGGAAAGTGCACTTAGAGCAGTACCTTCATTCACGAAGCTATTTTTTAATTTGATGTAACTTTTTTTTAAAATCTGATGTATTTGTTGCACATAGTTTTCACATTATTTATGATAGTTAACCATATGAGAATGGTTTTGAGTCCTGTGCAATGAAGGTGGTAACTGTTTAAAAGGGAAAAAAAGGAAGTGGTTGGGGAGAAGGGGATGTAGATCCTGGATCTCTCTTGCTGCAAGGTTAAGACCTTTAAAATACCTCCCTGAGAGAACTTGCACCGGCTTAACCTTAATTTTTAGTTTTCTTTTTCTTCTTGTTGATTGATTATTTTTTAGCCAAAGTCACTCTGTTGGATTTTACATGCTGCTGCTGGTCCTGCAGAAACCTTGTCACCTTCTGTAGCCAGATCATCTTTGTATATGCCTCCACAGAAATAGTAACATGATCTCCATATTTCTGTTGGAAAAAAAGATAGAGCTAATCCTATGTCGTTTGTAAGACATCCACACAAGAAAGCCTTAGTTTGTACATTTAAGAATGGTTTTCATTTTAATGAGCTGAGTCTCCAGGACATCATCTCATTTTTAATTAGAGAGTTCCTATATGTAAGGTTCATTCACTTCAGGTAAAAAACAGAAAAATAAAACTGATTAAGACAAAGTTTTGTCTTGTAGAGGATATAGGATTACTCATTCAGCAGTATTTACTTGGTTCAGGCAGATGCTCAACAGCTTGTCATTTATGTCATCCAGAGGCTACCTAGTCTCTGAAAATTGAGGAAGTTGGTATTGCTATAGAAAGGGCTCTTTAATTTTTTTAATAAATAAAAGAAATTGCCATGCTTTGGCAATGACTTGTCTGACAATCACTGTCTGAGAACATCCTCAGGTTAACTTTTGTTTCATTTTTTAAACTTACCTACCCCAAGTCCTAGATTTCCAATGTGGTGCTAGGCCTGACTTTTACAAGCATTATGAGTGGCACTGCTAATTGGACTTAACGGTAGATGGTCATACACTTTAGTAAATTCTTTAAAAAAGTTCCAGGTGGTTATTTTTTTTATTCCATATTGGCCTCCAGCATCCATAGGATAGAGCAGCATGAACGTTTAAGATTACCACTCCCTCTCCTTGTAGTAGAAAGCCTGTGTTGTGTATGCCAAGCATTTGTAATTCATATTAGTAAATGAAAGCTTATTGTGCTCTGTTACATAATGTGTGCATTTGAGAGATCACCATCCTATAATGGGAGAAGCTATTTCAGATTTTTTTAACTCTGATTCTGATATAGGACTTCACAGCAAGGACTGTGTTGTTCTTGTTTTTGTTTTAAATGGTATAAGTTCCTTTCTCCTGTGCAATCTTCTTTAGTTTGCAAATCATAAGCATACTTTTAAGCAAAGAGGACTCCTCTTTTATCATTTTTCCTAAGTTCATAATTATGTCTAATAATTTATTTCCTTATTTTATCTTTCAAGCCATTCACAAGACTTACTTTGTAAGGCAACTGTGACTTAAAAATAGTATGCATAATGTACCTGTAGCCATAAGGAACTAGAAAACAAATTTCTGGCAAAACAAATTAACTTCAAATCAGGACCCCTGACAGGCAAGAGAACTATAGAATGAAACTTTAAATCAGTACTTTTTTATTGTGCTTTAACTTGGTAGAAGATTTAGGATATTGTGGTAGTTGTGCATTATTTGTGCTTCTGCGGAGTAGCAATTATCGCTTGATATTCTAGTACCAAGCCATTCTAGTAGAAAATTTGGATTTTGGAAACAAGGGGTCTCTCACTGAGGTATTCCTGTTTTGTAACAAGATGAGTCTGCAATTCAGTGATGGGTTGTTGTGGGTTGTTGTTTTTTTTGTATTTTACATAAAACAATAAGGTAACTACCAAACTTTATGTAAATAACAGCAACTACTAATACATTTAAGTTAAATATGAGAGGTCAGTCTACCTTAGGAATGCTAATCATGTATATCCTAAATTCTTCCTGCCAAAGACATGTAACAGGGAAAGATTTATTCAGGATATACAGAAGGATTCTGACATTTAATGGTTAAGCAGAAAGAGCAGTCTGATGGTGGAAATTTAAAAGTGTTGGCAGTCTGAAATAATTTTCCTATCTGAGTTGGAATAGCATAGATGCCATAGTCAACCTTTTTTTCCTCACCACTATCATCTGATTGAAAAAAAGTCACTGCCTTGTCAATAACACATTTTACAAGTGATAAATGAAGTTCCAAATTTACATTTAGAGACCTTGAGTAACTTTCATACATTGTAGATTGTGTTATCTGAATCTGTGTAATAATTAGCCAAGTTCATTAACTACCCCCACCATCACCATCATCATCAAGGCCGCTGCATCAAAAACCATACAATCTTTAAAAGCTAGTACTTTTATTAAGCTAGTTATTATATAGCCCACATGGATGTTCAGCATGGATATTTGGAAGAAATGTGTGTCCTGAAGTATTCATGCTTGGTAGTCTAACTTAAGAAGTTGAGATTTGCACCTCTTGCTAATGTAGAGATTTGCTCCAGAGTTTACCATATTTTCCTGTGGATGGTCAGTGCAGAATTGTTGTTATTAAACACATTCTATTGGAATTTCTTGGCTTTTCGACTCAGTAAGGTGGAATATTGGGATAGCTAGGACACTGTTTCCATTTTCTTGGAGTGTTGGGAAATGCCATGTAACTGGCCAAAATTATTCAGAAGTTTTTTTCCCCACAGAATTAAAGACTTAAAAGAAGGATTGATGTTTTGGTCTTTATACTTGACCTTTTTCATTTCTGGCATATAAATTTACCGTATTGTTACATAATGGTTAGATTTTCTTTAACCTAAGTGATAGAGGGACAAGAGAAATATATATATGAACTTAACTGGAACTAACAGCTTTTGTGAGCAGTTTTGTAATCACCTTTTCGAAAGCAGAATGGAACTGACCCTCTGCCAAGAAGATTATAGAAGCATCTTTGTGAGGATGCAGAGAAGCACTTTGCTACTTTTTGTTTTCCTCCTTCAAAAGAATTTTACCTTTCCTTGTTTTGCAAGAGAGAATAATTGGTTATATTTGAATTAAAATAACTCCCTTGCCCAATTGCAGAGAGCAGTAGGAATCATCTTGCAATGGAGTAAAGCTTATTTCTGACCATACATAATTTTTTTTCATGCTTCACTTTTTATTACCTGGTTTCCTTATCTATTTGATTATCACAAACAAGTAAGCTTTCTAGAAAAATAAACAAAAGCTCTCATGCTGGAAGTTTAAGCATGGGTTCAGGAAAAAGTTTATAATTTTGGTGTCTAAATAGGGAATGCCCTGCTATCATTCCTGGAGCAAACTCCATTTTCTTATTCTGGACTTTGGTTTGAAATTGATCACAACCCTATATGGTAGTGGAAGAAGCAACTTTGTATAGATCATTTATTTTTAAACGCCCCCAAAAAAACTTAATTGGATAAAAAGTTGTCCATTATACTCACTTTCTGTGGAGAAATGTTTAAATTAGGCAATCTTCAGCATCTAGATATTTGTAAACTCTTCAAAAGATGCATATGAAGTCTGATCATTAATCCATGATTTTTTTCTCATGTTTTCCTTTTCAAGGAAGCATTATTGATGAAGCCTCTAATCTAAGATTATCATAGATTTGTAAAGGGCAAGGAAGATACACAAATTTGTAACTTGGGTAAGAAGATTTGCTGATGATAGAATAACAAACCTTATATCTTGATTATCCCATTTTTTCCAAGAGTTATAAAAAACCTTGAAGGCATAAATTGAAATTTTAGATATTAAATCTACTACTATAATCCAGAGCCATTCAATCAATCAGATACAGTTGCCAGGTAAGACAGAACTGTTTCTTTTTCAAAGCACCATGCTGAATTGGGCAATTATATCAATTCCCGATATTATTTTTTAAAAATAATTCTGCAAAACAGCTGATTAGTATGTATTGGAAAAAATTATTCTGGATTAAATACTTTTTCTGTAAACTGGTTATTAAAAAGGACGGAAAATTTATTTGGAGGTGAAAAGATATTTTTTATGCTTTTAATACCTTTTTTTTCTGCTCCTTATATCAATATGAATAACTTAAGATGAGAAAGCAACAATGCTGCCAAAATAATTCTGCTACTTCTGATTGGATGGTATGCAGTTGGATATATTCTGCTCCCAAATCTTCATTAACTTAATGTTGAGAAATCCATTTTTCCTTTCTTTACACTGCTAGACTAGGTAAAGGAGTTATAGGGCTCTTAACTAGCCTGTGAACCACAGTCTTTGCATTTGTATATGCCAATAGATGAGTCCATTTGCCATACTAAACTATAAATTGTCTCCACCATGTTTAAGCCTTCAGCCTTATACCGTAAGAATTCTTCAAAGAGCAGTTAGAGATGGCAACAAACACCTTTTCATTTCCAACTTAGCCCTGCTGCTATATTGAGCTCTATCTCCCATTTTTCACCTTACTAGTGTGTTGGTCTAAATGATTATTATATATTACAAAACCCCGAGCTGTAGGTGTCAAAAGTAACTATGGAATGTGATATAGTCCTCTTGTGAGTGCTTTTCTCTTTACTTTCTTCTTTTCTCTGTCCCCTTCTCCACTTTTCTTTTGGTTCAGTGGAAAAGGTGAAGAAAAGACTTGCCGCTTGCTTGGATTCATAATGATGTTTTCTGTGATTGTGCTTTTAGCTGTCTCCTTCTCCCTCCCCTATTCTCCCCCCATGGATATAAGACTTTTCTGAAGTGTGGAATTAACTTTCTTGATAAGTAGGTTTAAAAAATGCACAATGTGGTACTGTTTCATAGTTCTTAGATGGTTGTATGAAAAGAATTAATGTGGTTTGTGCTTTTAAAAGGAATAAGTGATTGATTTATTAATCTGTCTTTTTCATTATTACAAGCTTTGTTTTCCAATGACTACTTGCCTGTTTGGTTTTGTACGCTATGTATGTGTCTTTAATGGTTGATTTCATTCTTATATATTGATGCTGATCACATCAAGAACACAGATCACACAGGTGCAAACCATATGTACCTGGATAGGACTTCCACTAAGAATATTTTTACACACTTATTAGTTACAGATTAGATTTCTAGTCTTTAGGGTTTGTGGTAGATAATTGTGATTGGGATAAACTTCTATCATTGCTGATCATGTTTGTTTCCTTTTTAAACAACAACAACAAAAAACTGGTGAGGTTGAACTTTAGACAGTGAATACTGTTTTTCCACTACCTGAGCAGCATCATTGATGTTCCCCAGTAGTTCATCTGTGCAATTCTCATGTCATTTTAAACTGAGCAATTACAGAAAAGAATCCCATATCAATGTTGTCCAGGTATATTATCCATTAAATTCAACTTTTCCAAAGAATAGTAACCATGTTAAAAAAATTCTGGATCACCTTAAAGATATATAGTGTTATTTTGTTGTACTCTCATGCTCCAAAGTACCTCTCTGGAATCAAATCCAAAGTGCTGTACAGACCTAATATGTAGTATGGTGCTAAAACAGCCCTTTGAAAATTTTTGCTAGGGAACAAACATTATTTTCGGATACCACATTTATAGAAATCACCAGCAGCTCTTTTTGGGCAATGAAGGCAAATCAGGAAGTGGAAGAATTAATTAAATCCAATGGTCTCGTGTGCTAGGATATAATACTTGTTTTCCCAATTGCTATTACAGTTATTAGGCTTCATTACTTCTTAATTATCATGCTAGTGCATAGACTGAGAATAAATAGTATCAGTACTAAGAACAGAACACATCTATACAGTCTTAAATATATAAGATTTTATGATGAACATAGACAGATCAGCAGCATATTCACCCTAGAAATTGCATATGGTATATCTAATATAAAAAAGCTTACATATAGGACATTCTTATGTATTTCAGTGGTCATAATGTAGTTGATTATATTTTTAATCTATCCATGGGTGGAGTGGGCATTGGGAATGGTTCATCCAAAAATTATTATTAGAAAAAACATAGGGCAATTAGGGTATAGGACAATAGGGCTATTTTGTTTCAGAATCCCAATTGAAATCAGCAGGAGTAATCAAGGCCCTATGGTACAGTTCTGGCCCTTCTACTGCCTTTTGTTACCCCAGAGTAAAACATGTTCTGATCAACTTAATGCTTAAAGGAGAAATGTAGTCACTCATGTTTGTTTTAAGGTGTGAAAATATTAAAACACCAATCACTTAGCAGCAAATCATGGACACTATATAAAATGAAATAGAGCCACAGGCTGGGATCCCTTTTCTCCTTGAAGTTTGTATTCCTTGGAAGTAATCTATTTGGAATTTTCATGCCAGCTATAAAAGGGTCCAGACCTTAAATTGGCCTCCAGTATTGACTTCTTCCTTTTAATCAATCACTTTGTACCTCTCTCTTTTAAACCCTTTTTTCATTCATTTGACTTACAACCATTTATTTAGCAACTGTTTGAAATAGCAGCACAAAACAAAATTGCTTATAGCCAATCCTCACATTTATAACCATCCCCACATGACCATCACTTGGTAATTGGCACATATTTATTATAGTTACAGCGTTCCAGGTTCATGTGATTGCCATTTATGACCTTCCCAGCTAGGTTCCAACAAGCAAAGTCAATGGGGGGAAGGTGGATTTGCTTAATAACTGTATGTTCATTTAATAACTGCACTGGTTTGCTTTACAACAATGGCAAAGTCGTAAAATTGAGCTCAACTCATTTAACAACTGCCTTGCTTAGGAATGGAAATTCTGGTCCCAATTATGGTTGTAACTTGAGGACCATCTGTACAAGGTTTTTTTAAAGGTAGAAATTTCACACACTTGAAGAACAAAAGAAACATCTTTTCCCTTCAATAACCCCAAATGTTACAAAAATTCATAATAAAAACTTTGCAGTCAGAAATGGGTATCTTATTTTATGAAAGATGAGGAAAACAGACACACACTGGATGACAAAAGTATATCATCTTTATATTTTAAAGACTTTATATAATAACTCAAAACTAAATTATTAATTTCCCATTAATAATTATTAATTGACAATTAATTGTCAAACAAGTCCTCAGCTGTTATGAGCATGAGGACAAAACTGCAGTTGATTCTTATCATGGAGTTCATCCCCTTTTTGATTTGATGATATTTGGTAATCCGGATAATACTGGAAATTGAAGCATTTCATTTGCTACTTAGAATTAATAAACAGGAAAAAAAGACCTCACATTTAGCACAATTCAACAGGGTTGATACTAAGCAAGCATGTTTTTAGAAAGCAAAGCTGATCAGCACCATTCATTGTTTGTATTCCCTACACACTGAAGTCAACAGCCATGGAAGGATCAGAAGTCGATTAAAACAATATAATCCTAGTGATTTTCTTTTTTTATCAGGATTATGAAACCAATCATGAATATCAAAAGCCACAGTTTAAACCAGCCTCTTGGGACATATGCCTTGTAGTGATGGGTGCAGGAGACAAGCCACTAATAGGAGAAGAATGAAAAGTGACTCCATTTTATTTAGTGAGATTCTTTCTCTTTTTGAATTCTTAGCAGTGTGATAGTTGCTGGATTTAACTGAGGTAGCTGATGATATCCAGGTAAGACATGTCTTTAAATTATTATGTTGTTCTGCTTACTGCAAAGCCAAGGCCAGTAATGAATATTACTTGCTAAATTGTTTTATATTTAAGAATTTAGGAAAACTCCTAAACCATTTTCATGAAGAATGTTTTTTTGACCTTGGGTTATCCATTGTGGCAAAGTTTAAGAACCCATTGATATAAGTAAAATATTTCTCTAGAGAGTCTAAAGTAAAATATGTAAATATAATTCTTAGGAGTAACCTAGATTATGTTGCTCCTACATTACAATATTAATTGTATAATATTAATTGATAATATTATTAATATTAATTGATCACTGACAAACCATACACATATTTTTATGGTTGATCATGTTAAATGTTACCTTAATAAAAACCTCATAATCCTACTATTTTTTAAAGCCCCATTCTTCCTGGCAATGTACAATGTACAAGAGAAAAACACAATAATCCACAGCAGATAAGAATGCCAAATTGAATTAAAGTAAAACGGGGGATGCATGCAAAACCCTCATCTGGTCATTAATACTTAAACTGTTTTCCAAAATAAATACAATTCAGTTTGAGCAACATAGAAAATAAACTAAAAATTAATATAGTAAATAAAGAAAAAATATACTAATAAATCCCTCTTCATTACAAGTATAATCAATTTTGGTAACTTACTATCTTCTCTTAAAATAGAACAAATGATTTCTTCCCATATTTCATATCAATAAACAGATCCTTAAAGCCTCTTGTTTAGTCTTGGTCAGCAAAAGTCCATTAAGCTTATCAGAGATAACATATATATCCCTTATGAAAATAACAGATTGTTTCATTTGTATATCTGTATAGCATCTTTTTCTATATCATTCTTATATAGCTTATCATTTTAAAATCTACATTCAAATCAGTCTCAGTCTTATCTGATAAAACTTGTGTCTGGAGCACCTGGGGATTGTCTGAAGTCCTATCTTGATCCAGAGAGTTATTTCAAAGAGCCAGTCTATTTGCCAGTTCTTCACTGTTTCTTCTCTGAAACTTCATCCAACTTTTGGTCTTATGCTATAACTGGGAATAGCCATAGCCTTGCCAATATGTATTTTTGTTGGTGTGATATCTCTGCACTTCAGTATTTCTTCTAGACCTGTTGTAGCCTTTCCCCCTCCATAACAGACATTTCTTTATTTCCTGGCTACAGTTACAGTTACATTCCTGTCCCTATGGAGCCTCAAAGGATAAAAGTATGTTTCCACTTCAGCTACTTCTTCTATTTGCACTGGTTTGGCATTGCCTATTGACTTCGTCTTAGGGTTTGTTTTCTTTATTTATTATGTTGATCAACAGACTGTGTTTTGTCCTGTTTTCTTTTACATCTAGAAGAGGTTCTTTTAGTCTTTTACATCTAGAAGAGGTTCTGGAAGTCACATCAGCATATCTGGTTTCCTTCCAGCAATTTTAAATTCAAACTCTTCTACTTCTCATCTGCTATGTCTCATGATATATACTGAATATAAATTAAATGCATGTATAAGGTTCATTCCTCCAGTGAGGTACTACCTTGACATGGTTGTGGGGCTTTTGTGCTCTGAGGAAGATGAGAGCTATGCCAAATATTCAACCATACTGGACAGATCTCATCAAAGGAGCCAGACAAACAGTGTCTCCCTCCCATAAAAAATATAGTGAGTCATAATTTACAGAAACCCATACCAACTCAGTCGTCACCCAAGTCAAAAAAGACTGCGCTAAATGTTGGAGTTCCTGGACATCTGGTGAAAAATGGGCTACACTTCCCTAGTGAAAGAAATAGTAGCCAACTCCAGTATCCTTTCCAAGAAAACTGCATGGACAGTAACAAAAGGTTAAAAGATATGATGCCAGAAGATGAGCCCCTCAGGTTGGCAGGTGTCCACTATGTTCCTGGGGAAGAGCGGAGGGCAATTACAAATAGCTCCAAAAAGAGGGAAGCACATTTCACTCTGAATGAAGCAGCTGGGCCAAAGCTAAAAGAATGATCAGCTATGGATGTGTCTGGAGGTGAAAAGAAAGTCAAATGCTATAAAAACAATATTGCACAGGAACCTGGAATATAAGATCTATGAATCAAAGATGGATATGATCAAACATGAAATGAGAACATTGAACATTGACATCTTGGGAATCAGTGAACTAAGATGGACAGGAATGGGCAAATTTAATTCACATGTATCTTTTACTGTGGACAAGAATCCCTTAGAAGAAATAGAGTAGCCATCATAATCAAGAGTGAGAAAAGCAGTACTGGGGTACAATCTCAAAAACAACAGAATGATCTTCGTTCAAATCCAAGGCAAACCATTTGACATTGCAGTAATCCAAATTTATGCCCCAACCACTGATGCCAAAGAGGTTGAAGGTGACCAGTTCCATGAAGGCCTACAACACCTTCTAGAACTTGTACCAAAAAAGATGTCTTTTTCATCATAGGGGATTGGAATGCTAAAGTAGGTACTCAAAAGATAACCAGAAGAACAGGCAAGTTTGGCCTTTGAGTATGAAATGAAGCAGGGCAAAGGCTAGCAAAATTTTGTCAAGAGAATATGCTGGTCATGACAAATACACTTTTCCAACAATTCTATGCATGGACATCACCAGATGGTCAACACACAAATCAAATTGATTATATTCTTTGCAGCCAAAGATGGAGAAACTCTATACAGTCAGTCAAAACAAGACCTGGAG
>JANHZU010006105.1:56315-72015 GCA_032468055.1 Acrochordus granulatus | reverse complement strand
TTTTCTGATTAAATTTTTTGCTCGTCCTGCGGGTTTCTCGCCTTGTGAGTTACTCGTCTTGTAAGGCACCACTGTATATGTTGAAAGAAAGAAGGTAGGAAAATCATTCTTTTGATTTTATCAAAAGTAACAGGTACATATGTAGACTTATTTTGGAAGGAACTGGAAAAAAACTAAAGGGAAGCATGGTGGAATATGCTTTAAAACTTTCCCCCAATTTCATATTGAAATAAAACTTAGGTTTCATGGGGTTGACATAAATAGACTTAGGTTATTAGTCAATGTTGAATGACTAAATGTGGAAAGAAGCATTGGGCTGTTTCCTTTGAAAAGAACCATTCTTTAAAGGTTGAAAATAATCAACAAAAATAAAACACACTTCTGCAGGGGTGATGAAAATAAACATTTAAAACAGGGTCTCTGCAAACTAGGTTAGTCTGAGAAAACATTCTTCCTTGAAGCACAAAAGCAGCTATTCCCCTTGGAAATCTTCCACAGCAGCTTCAAAGGTTGTCTCCAGTGTATGCCTAAAGAACAACCATTCTATTGGGACTACCAGCAAAGCAAACCAACATGCATACATACACATTTGTAGACATCTGGGAACAAATATTGAAACACATGCTGGAATCTTCCAAAGGATGCATTATTTAGTGCTTTAAGGAAGAATGCTTACTTCCACCAATGTATCCCTTTTGAATACTTTGTTCAGAGCTAAAATATGCAAAAAGCTGACTGACTTTTAGTTCTTGAGTAAAACAAAAACAAAAAACAAAACAAAAACTGAAACTAAGTGAAATCTCCTGTTATGGATATTAAATTTGGTCATTATTTTCCAGCCCTAGAAATGTGGAATTACAGATAAGTAGACTGTGAATAATGAGGGACACGAAGTTTAATTCCTTCCACATTACTGAACCAACAGATAAAATATATCTCACCATCAAAGATTTCCAGCTCATCAAATTGTTTTTCACTTTGAAATGTTTCTACAAAAACAGAGATGTTATAATTTGGTTCAACTTTCAGAGTCCAGGCACAAGTCTGTGAATTGATATAGTTGCCTGGATAACCTGGACTGAGGATTACTCCAGATGAATCTGTATGGATTCCATTTACTGGGCACTGTGCTATAAAATACAAAGAAGGCAGGAAAAATAGGAAAAAATAAAGTTTACTTTCTTAAATTGCCATTTTTTCATAAATAGGAAGAAAGTTGTTTAATCCAGCTTTGCAATTTATTGCTTATTGAAGCAAAATCAATCAAAATGCAGATTCTGTCCATGAAACAAGATATATGATAAGCAGATGTTACTTTCATAGAATCATACATGCTTCAGAAACCAGATCTGAACAGATAAAATACCTTTACCTTGATGGTGAACTAAAGTTAAATAAATACACCTTTTGAATAATATTTACTTGAATCTATTTAGCTTGACTCTCTTTTCAGTGATGCAATAAATAATAAATTGTCATGCAACAAAAAAAATGCTTTGTAAATTTATCTTGAAATTATATGTATTTGCTTAGCTCTGAGGAAGTTGTTAGGTCTACCTACACCATTTTCAGAAGAACAGCCAATTATTAAACTTTTACTTCCAAGTAGAAAATCTGGAAAAATCTCAGCTGATCAAAGTACTCCAAATATTTTAGATTAACGTAAGATTGAACTAAATATTTTCTCCAAAGATTATAGGCAAACATATACATTTACTTTTGAAAGGACTTCAAATTTTACATTGTAATGATAAAGCTCAGCAAGACAACTAGAAAGAAAACATACAGGAAATAACATATAATAATACAGTATTTATTTAATCACTTGTAAACCAAATGGAGAGGAGGAGAAAAAAGCACATTTTAAAGTGCTAAAGTCTTACAGGGATTTCTAACATCATCTTTTATTTTTGCTTTATGGAATAGTAAAAATTGAATGGTAATGAAGAATACTATCTTGTCTTTAACATTTCTGCAAGGTCATGCTGGAAGTTGTCATGCTGGAAGTTGTCAAGCAAGTGTCTTGACACCTTTAGGGTCAACAACATCTGGGTGAAACATTGAACGAATTTGGGTGAAAAATGAGTTCTAAATAGAAGAAGAGCTCATTTTCTATTCTTCCCCTGACTTCCTGACTGAAAGGGATCCAGATAAACTATTTCATCAACAGTTCTTTGCAGCTGCACAGCAGCCACTTTCTGTACAACCTTCCTAAGAAAAGGAAGTTTGGAAATTGGACAAAAACTATCCAGACCGGCTGGCTCAGGCAATGGCTCCTTGAGAAAAGAACACATTCTCAAGCAGTGGAACTACTCCCTCCTTCAAAGAAGAGTAAAGACGTGGACCCAGAACATGTTCCCTTTCAGGGAGCCTTGACCAGCCAGGAAGGAGATGAATCTAACACAGACATGACTGAATTATCAGTAGCAAGAATCCTGTCCACTTCCTGAGGCTCAACAGGCTCAACATCTTCTGAGATAGCTTTGCAAGACGTAGCTCTATAAACCTCCACAGGTCCTGCTTCAAGGCTGGTGTCCAGCACAGAGCGAATCTGAATGACTTCATCTGTCAGATGCCTGGCATATTCCTCACAGTGACCTTGTAGGTAAATTTCAGGATTTTCTCACTCTAAGGAGGGCTTGGTTGTATATATTCTCTGTGCAGAGCTGGATCAGTCTTTGAGGAAATATAAAGGGAAGGTCTTGTGTGGTTTTTCTCTCTCTATAGCTAGAATATATATTGGAGACAGAAGCTGCATATCATTTCGCATTCTACTTCCATTAATAACAGGACTTAGCACAGTTGTGATCTGATTCAGTTCCTTTATCCACCTATTTGCCTTGATTTAAGCATTAGAAATTGATGACTGGTTTGTCCAGTTGGGACCAGAAAGAGAACAGAATTGCAGCCAAATTTGTTCACATTTCTTTTTTTGCATGAAACATAGGCATAGACAATGAATTGTGAGGAGGGAGTTTTTGTATTCTATTTTCAGCATGTCCATCTCTGAATTTAAAGCATTCATTATTTTCCTTTTAATTTTTAAATTTATTCATTGTTCACATATTTAAAATGCCCACTTCCTTCAGAGAGGGACTCTGGGCAATGTACTATAAAATAAATACCATATAATTTTTCTAATTTTTAAAAACAAATGACTCTTACTTGTTGAATATCATTTTTTTTTATTCCTTGGGCCATGAAAATATTTTAATTAAAAAGTAATTTAATGCCATCCTTAATAGCTTCATGGAATTTTAAACATCTCAAAAACCAATCAAGGGGGAGTGTATTTTAACAATTTTCATGATGACCTCAGTATTCTTCCTGATAAGAATTTTTTTTAATGATGTTAGTTTTTAAATGGAAATTCAAAGCAAGGAGTTTTGGTTTTGGTTATTTTTTTTAAAAAAGTCTTTTAATTTGCTTGCAGAATAAGGAAAATTGATATTGAAGGTTTTTTTTAAAAAAAATAGTGATCTGAAGTTTGTCCAACTGAATAGTTTTATTACTTCTAATTATGTACTAAAGGTAAATTGAATTTACCATACATGATTTTTTTTTACTTTATGTGTGGATATTATTAATGCTTTTGATTTTAATAGAATTTCAGATTCATTTGTTGATTGTCGTGTTGCTCCAAGTAAATTCTGATTCAGACTGCACTTGGAATATGCTTCAAAGCTACATACTAGATTTTTGCATTTCCAAAACTTGTAACCATTTTTCCTGCCAAAGCTTGTTTTATTTTTTTCCCTACAAGTAAAGCTTTTGATATTTCACAAACTGAAGTTTCATTTCTGGGGGATAATGATGAGTCCCTGCTTTGTTAGCTGCCATGATGCTGTGAAAAAAATCCTTACTTTCATTCTTATAAATGACAATCATTGATCACAAATTTCAACTCTTGAAACTTTTGTCTCTGCTGCAGCATATAAGGAAGACAACCCACAAGTTACAACAACTAGTCCAGCATGCAGTGGAGTGCACAATTCTGGGCAGTTCATGTTTTGCCTATTACACTGCTGCTGCAGGAGCTGCAATGGCTTACATTTGCTTTCCAGTTGCAATTCAATGTTCTACTTATCACCTTTAAAACCCTACATGGTACATGTCCCTGAGGGTACCTCACCAGGACTAATGTTGTAATATGGTGGGATCTCAAAAAGGCAACTTTTCCATGGCTGCTCCAACCTTTGAAACAGCCTCCTCCATGAGGTTTGGATATATCTATTTATTTTATCTATATATATATATTTGGATATTTTGGACATATCCAAAATAATCTTTTGGAGGGCTGTGAAAACCTGGCTCTTCACCCAAACATTGTTGATGGGATGTTATGGTACTATGATGGAATATGTGCATCTGTAAGGGAAAGAGTAATTACAGACACTTCAGCTTTGGAGAAGAATGAGTTTATTTAAGGCCCTCAAAGTCTGAAGGTGCCTCTTCCTCAAAATAACTCATTTTCTTGAAAACCTTGAAGACCAGTGTTAATAATTAACCCAGAAGTTCTGTCTAATGTACTTATTTTAATTCTACACTTATAATAAATACTTACTTTCTACTGGCTGCATACCTACTGGTGTATACCTAACATTTTTATTGCTTATATTACTGTTTTATACTGTTGTCTTGCAAGTTTACTGAGAGCCGCTGTACCAAGTTAAATTCCTTGCGTGTCTAACCATGCTTGGCCAATAAAGTATCTGAATATACAAAACTGAGAGAGTTTTAAGCAGAAATTTCCTGATAAAGGTAGTTCTCCTTCAGCAACCACAACTGGAATTGGCATCTCGGTCATTAAACAAAGTGATAGCATCATTATGATCTTACTTCAGCTTTCCTTTCCTTTACAGATCTGTGAAGGTGATAAATGCTAGGATTGGTCATAAAGCTACTTTTTAATAATCATGTAGTTTCAAATAGTCACTAAATAAGGCAGTCACTAAACAAGGATTACATATACTTAGGTAATTGTGAACAATAAAGCAAATTAGTTAAATATGAAAATTAAATCATAATTCTAATGTTATAATTGTTCCATTATTTCAGTATTTGCTACTATTTCAAATGGAATATTTAGTATTAACCAAATATTTGGTATCTGGCAATGTTTAGTTGTTCAGGAAACTACTCTTTAAATGCAGTAACATCTAAACTTTCAAAATTCTGATTTGAGATTCTTATCATATTGTCCATCTTCTTTTTGACATATAATTCTCCTTACTCTTATTAAAAGTAGATCCAGTTTACTTGCATTCAGGAGGAAGAAAAGGGCTGAACCCCTCCAGATAGTATCCTTATGAGTTGAAGGTGGCCATCTTTAGTTAAGATTTTTTTTTTATGCATAGACATTGCCATGACTGATAACTCAGAATAGTTGATTATGTGGGTAACTTCCAGGTACAGAGAAAGCTATCTCCTAGAAATGGTTCCCCTTTACAGAGAGAAATCAAAACAAGGAGAATGGAGCTAAGGTGTATATTAACTGTTACACATAGAGCACAGGTAGACTATTCTTACTTTTAATAACTCTTAAGAGGGAAAATGTTGCCTGTTTCAGTAATCAAGTACCACAGCAATGACTTACATAATATATCAAGAATTCAACAACTTCTGTGTACATATGGAAGTCCTGGCACATAAAATAAAGCAATTACAGCATGGTTCTAAAATTTCCAATAAAACCATATTTATTGTATTTTACATATAAATCCAAAATGAGGTTGAGTCTATTTTTTGTCACCTGAATTGCTGTCTCTAATATTATGCCATCTCATCTTACTTAGGGCAAATAATCTATACTAAAATATTCTCCTGATTATTTTGGTTCTGACATTTGGTTCTGTGATAATGGTATTTTGTTTTATTTGTATTTACCCTGAAATAATTCAATTTTTGCCCCTTCAGAGCTAAAAGTGTTCTAAGTTTCTCTTTGCTTAGCATATTAATATGATACCCATGAACAGATATTAATAGAAATCTTGGAAAAAAAACTATTTTAAACTGTTTTTATTGCATATTATTTTATATTTCTATTATATAACTTCTTTAAAAACTCTGTCAAAGAGACACATATTGGATTAAAACCTTTACACTTTCATGAATAATAAAACATAAAACAGCATATAGAAAGAAACATCTTGCTTCAAACAGCAATCCTCTGAAAACAAGCAATGTTTTTAAGGAAAGCACATTTTAATATTTGTTCATTATCGTTCCTAATTATTATATTCTTGATTTAAAGCATATTTAAACATCAAATACAACGTGTGAAAAACTCATAATCCCTATATACTCTATAATTATTGCATGCATACCTTCACAAATTGGAGGAGAGCCTTCAAACTGAAGTTGGGCTTTTAACTGACAGAATATCATGTCATTTCCAACCAAAGTATAGCCAGGATGACACTTGTATTTGACAAAGTCTCCTGAAATAATTAATAAGAAAGAAATGGAACATATTTAAATCTAGATTATAGCAACAGCATTTACTATACCTTTCCATACCTTTCCATCATTGCTTCAACCAAATCCATACATTATTTTTTAAATATAATTATACTGAAAATTTTAAAAATGAGTAAAAATTAATACAAATTAAAATAGAGTAAGAAGGAAAAAGAAATGAAAGAGAAAGCTAAAGTGTAAAAAGAAAAAAAGACATGAAGTGGCTTTCTATCTTCTTTGCAGCTGTTATAAGTACAATTGTAGATTTACTTCTTTCTCTAAGGTTACACTGCAACTCTCTTCTTTCTATAATCTATTTTATCTAATTGTCAAAACCACAGATAATAAGTTTTCTTTTTTTCTGTTTTATCCAAAAAGTCTATAAAGAGTTTCTAGTCAGAAATAAACACAGGATATTGATATTATCTTTTCTCTAATCAAACAGATCAATTTGGCCATCTCAGCAATTTCAGAAATTCACAACCTAATTTTCTTCTTTATTTTGTATAAATGTGTGTCACTAAACATGTACCTCTTAGCTGACCAGAATACTGGCTTGCTGCATTAAGATCCTAGCTTGATACCACACTTAAAACTGGGTTTTGGTTTTACGTGTGGCATATAGCCAAGATGTGTAAAAAATTACTACTGTTTTACTGTAGTTTACTACTGTAATAATTACTACTACTGTTTCTGTAGAGAATGCTGCATGACAGATGAGTATACCAAGGCTGCTAACTTAAACTATATCACCTTACTAAAAATAAAACACTTTCAATAATTGTTTACATAAGTGTGCACACACTCAAACTAATACTTATTGAAGCACCATTGATTTATGACAGCATTCATTATTTTGGGGTGGGAGTCTATCAACATGGCACATCTTGCATTGGGAATCATTGCCAACTCTTCCTTGCAAAAGTGCTCCAAATCTGTAAGATTGCAAGGGCATCTTCTGTGCACAGCCCTCTTTAGGTCACCCTACAGATTTTCAATTGAATTCAGGTCAGGGCTCTTGCTGGGCCATTCCAAAACTTTGGTCTTCTTCTGGTGCAGCCATTCTTTAGTTGATTTGGAGGTATGCTTTAGGTCATTGTTGTGTTGAAAGGTAAAATTCCTCTTCATCTTCAGCATTTTAGCATAGATCTGAAGGTTTTGTGCCAAAATTGACTAATATTTGAAATTGTTCATAATTTTTTCCATCTTGACAAAAGCCCCAGTTCCAGCTAAAGAAAAGCAGCCCCAAAGCATAATGCTGCCACCACTATGCTTCACTGTACTTTTGGTGATGTGCAGTATTGTTTACTGTTTTTGCACCAAACATACTTTTTGGAATTACGGCTGAAAAATTCAGTTTTGGTCTCATCAGATCATAACGCATTTTCATGCGTGCTTTTGGCAGACTTCATGTAGTTCTTTGCAAAATATAGGCAGGCTTAGATGTTTTCTTTGTAAGAAAAGGCTTCCCTCTCCAACGGCCCAGACATATGAAGAATATGGGAGATTGTTGTCACATATGTAGTACACAACCAGTACTTGCCAGTAATTCCTGCAGTTCCTTTAATGTTGCAATAGATCTCTTGGCAGTCTCTTGGATCAGTTTTCTTCTTGTTTCTTCATCAGTTTTGGAGATGTATTCTTGGTAATGTCACTGGTAATGTCACTGTTGTGCCACATTTCCTTCACTTGTTGATTACTGTCTTCACTGTGTTCCATGGCACATCCAATGCCCTGGAATTTTTTTTGTACCCTTCTCCTGACTGATACCTTCCAACAATGAGTTCCTTTTGATGTTTTGTAAGCTGTTTGCAGACCATGGCCTTTGCAGTAAGAGGCCATTAAGTAAATGTCAGAAAAATCCTATTACAACAGCTGAATGTTATACGGGTTTGATCAGAATCACTTTAATTGATGGCAGGTATGTACTGAGTACTATTTAACATCAGTGTGAATGTGATTGGTTAATCCTGAACACAGCCACATCTCTACTTATAAGAGGGTGTGTGCACTTACACAACCATGTTGTTGTAAGTTTTTTATTTTTATTTTCCCCTTGGAATATTTCAGTTTGTTGTACAATTGAATTGTACAGCTTATATGTTATATTACAGGTGGAAAAAATTCTGAAGTGATTTAACTTGGACTGATTTTTTTTATATTTCAAAATTCTGGCATCTAAATGGGGGGTGTAGACTTTTTATACCCATTATAGTTGTATTAAAAATAATCAAACAAAATAAATGTGTACTACATATCTACAATTGTAGCCTCAGTAGTTGTAATTTTTAATTATTTAACAGTGGTATTTCTGTATGGCTCTATGCCAAACAGCTGAGGTGACAATTACCATATATTTATTAACTTTCATTTTAATGTTTAAAACATTTAGCATTTTTTCCCTAAAGAAACTGGAGTGCTTCTACCTAAGTACACTTAGATGAATAGGAATAAACTATGTATCTTCCAACATTAAGAACATTTACCAATGACTATAACTTCAAATAAAAAGAACATTGGAAATATACCCATAATATCAGTTAAGTAGAAGTCTGAACCGAGAATAAGTACATACATGGGATGACACAGACATCAATTGTTACCTATTTCAAAATCATCATCTTCTGAAAGCAATTCAGCTTGTGGAACTGTTGGAGGAGACTGGCACTTCTTAAGCTGATACGCTATAGAATCAAATCAAAATTGTATTAGTATTGGTTTGAAGATAAACCTCACTATAAGGTGAATGCCACCAAGAATCTTTGAGGAAAAGGTGTGATGGTGTATGAATATTATAACACAGATAGCAGTTATAGCAGAATAGGCATAGTGAAAAAATTATGTGAAAAATATGTTATTTAAAGCTACTGATCACATGGGTCTGTATTACCATGTGGAATATTGGGATTACTGTGTCCATATATGCATATCTTTGCACAAATCAAAAGAAAATATTTTGCTAACTTTAATTTCTTACTGAGAATATGAATGCACATTTATAGACATATACATATGTCATCCACACTCTCCTTCATTATTTTGTTATCACTCCAATATAGCCAGAAGTGTACCTATTTTCCTTACTGTCTTTTGTCAGAAATAAGACTGTGACAAAATGAAAATGAATAAAAAGCATCTTAAATAACACAAGCAATTTCTTTAGAAACTTCTTTCTACAGTATGAGTTTCTTTTTTCTGACCATATCATCAGAAATGATGTAATTCTATGGCTTCAAATAAGAAAATGTCCCATGTCTAAGCACTCAAGCTTTTTTGACAGGAAATTAGAATATCAATGTGTTTTGTTAATGCCCCAAGGTCCTTAGGAATCACTTAGAAGTGTGGGGTCTGGGTTAAGTGCTTAGGGTTTTCCATTAAAATATTCAAAGCCAAGTAACATGTATTAAATATTTACCTCTCTTTTTGCAGCAGATAATAAAGGTTGGTACTCCAGAGGTTTCATTAAATGAAAATATCATGCCTATTGAAGTAATATAATTTATTTTTACATCAGTAGGAAGAAAATATTCTTTTAAATCACCTCATGCTGTCTGACTCTTCTTATCTCTATAACATATAGATGATTTGTTAGATGAGAAAAAGAATACTGACCATGAAAATTGAGAACAAAGAATCCTCCAGTGGAGAAATCACTGTGAAACTTGAGAAGGACTTGATTGCTGGAGCTATAAGCAGTTTCAAGAGCAGTATTCCCACTGAACACTCCCAGCTGAGGTGAATTTTGGTCTGGGCCATCCCTAAGGATCAAGAAAGAAAACAGTTGGAGCAAAAGTTTGTAATTAATTTTTATATTAATAGTACTGTGTAGCTTTAAACCTTTAGAAAGAGAGGATAATCTAAAGAATTTTGGCATAGTATGTATTCAAATATGTCAATACATTTAAGAACACCTCTTAATTGTAAAAGGTGAAACCTTTAAAAACACAAAGTGAAAGCTATGAAAGTAACATACAGTAATTTTTTTCAATAGTTCCAATCTACAATTGTTTCAACTCCTTCATCCCATTAATATCTATAAAAATGTTGTTGTTGTGAATCAAGGTAGCCTTTGTGGTATTTCAGCCTGTCAGCTATTTTCCAATAAAGTACACAAAATTTTCTTGAGTATGAGATATCCCCTCTTTAGCAGGAAAAGATTGCTCCTAATCCCTCCCTATTTAGGTGAGAAAAGCCTTTGACTTTAAGAATAGAAGCATTATTCTTGAGAAATTAAAGTCCTTGGTGCTCTCTGAATTTACGCATTGATGATGTTACGAAGTTGAGTAATGAAATGTCTGCAAAGAACAATGAAGCTCAGGGAGCTCCAAGGACCCCACAGTTCAACCTTGAACTACAAATATTGTCATCTATTGAAATTAAAAAAGAAAGGAGACAAACAGTATGTGGACCAAGAACATTCCTCCTAAGCTCCTGATTAAAGGTTGCAACTTTACAGGAATCTTCAAGACTCCAGGGAAGGAAGAATAATTCTTTGTTTCAGGAACTCAGCTTTCTTTCCCCTACAGGATAGAGTATTTTTCACCCAAAACTCTACATCTTGTTTTCTGATTTATTTCAATATGTATTAAAATCAGTTCTGATAACTGTTATCTCTGAAATTTCTTGTATTTGTGCAAGCTTAATCATTATGTATTTATTAAATATTGGACTATTTGAGAAGCAGATCCTTCAGACTTCAGATTTGTTCTAGGTTTATATTATTTTTGATAACCTGTTGTGGGAAATTGCTTTAAAATGTCATATCTGTTCTAAACAGCTCTGAACTGTTAACTCCTTTATTACTGAATGCTTTCTGTGTGACTTCCTAAGGTTAAGGAGGTTGTTTTTTTTTTAATAAAATTGATTTTAGATTATTGTAAAAAATGTAGAGCTGATTTTAGGGAAGTTGTAAGAGATCCATTAAAGGGGAAGGAAGAAACAAGTAATTAACTCAAATTAATCTTGCCCTGATTAAGAGACTTTCAAAATTCTATTACTATATCCTTCAAAAATAAGCTATCATTCCTTGATGCTGTTTTATATCCTTATAGATAAAACTAGATTTCTCACAAGAAGTTTCTGAAATGTCTCTGTTGAAAAAGCCTTACTATGCAGAATGAGAAATTTGCTAATAAACAAATCTGCTGTACAAGAACATATTCCTCCACTTACACATCAGTTTTTTTTATTTAGCCACAGAAAGTTGGGAAAAATACACAAATATCACCCTTTACAATAATAAGATGTTACCATACCATACTGCAATGTAGTCATTCACTAGTTCGGTTTGGAGTAATGTGAAATTGATATAGATGCCATGACCCTGGGCTACAGTTATAAGCCATGTACAATCTTTTGAATTTGGATATTCATCTGGGAATCCTGGTGAGTACACAGAACCATTCTGTGATGTTACATTATATCCACAAGGTGCTGATAAAAGAATGATAACATACATCAATCTAGTCTTTTAGAAACTAGTGTATCATTGCCAGCTATATTTAATATATAATAAATCTAAAGTGAGAAAATAATATGTCAATTTTCATATTAATAGGCAATTTAGGTTAAATACAATGATCTGGATTCATAACTATATTAAAAGTATTCAATGGTAGTCAAGTAGTCAGTTAAAAGACAGGATGATGGTGAGGTTGACATAATATTTTTTACATAATATCTACATTTTCTGATATTGAACTGAAATTGCCTAAAAGTAATATGCATAGTCATTCACACTATACATATACACAAAATCACACTTTTATCAGAAATTAGGTTTGTAACCCCCCAATATACAATTGGACCTTTTTTTTATTTATTACCTGCCAAAATGAAGAAAATGCTGAAAAAGATCATAAAAAATGTTGAAAATGAAAGCTTAATCTCACTACAGGTCATACTATACATATTTTTCCACATTGGAATTCTGACAAATTTATATCCCCAGACCAATTAGCTTTTTACTAATTTAAGTGCTTTAAAATAGGTCAAAGGGAGGCTGGATTGTATTCAGCCAATGAAGTCTTAATTTCCTCACCCCTACTCATTTTAAAAACTCTGTCCTCGTCAAATTATCAAATCCACTTCCTACAACCAATCTGCCGCTTATAAATAATATGATCCTTTAGTTTTTTTAGTTCTTTGAATGTATTGCAATTCTCTACACTTACAATTACTGTATCTCTTTTTTTTTGCCATGCATATTTAAAAGTAGTCTTCTGTCTGGAAAACAATATTACTTTTCTAAATATATGCATAATAATAGTGTTGTACATGCATATATGGTTAGCACTTAGCATCAAACATCAACTGACAAAATTAAGGGTAATCAGTTGAGAAACAACTTGAATTAAAAGGACATAATTCATCCATTGCTAGTATCTGGTGGCTACTCTTAGGATACTATAATCTGGCAGCAAAAAAGAAAACCTTTATTCTGTTGACCATCTCCCTATTTGGTAAAGGTATAAGTTATGAGAAAGGATCTTAACATATGAACAGTTCAAAAAAGGAGTAGGAGACTCTTCACATCAATCGTGAAATATGGTATAGCAAAGAGAATCTGTTTGTGTCTGCCTATCTCTCTCTCACACACACACACACATACATACATACACCAATAATTGCAAGGAACAGCTTCTTCATTGCCAATGACTGCATCTTGATTATAAATGACATTATTGGCAATACTCAGATAATGTCACCACTTGCCAGTCTCTTTTTGCACTCTGATGGCACCAAATAAAAATCTGTGGTTGCAGCTGCTTCAAATACCTTGGCCTTATGCAGGATAAACCTTTTACTAGTCAAATAGAAAACTCTGAAGTGTAGTGAAAAGCATCATCAGCTTTTCATATCTGAGCAAACATAATAAATATGACAGGAATGCCACACATAATAGTGGCATAATGGTTACAATGCAGTGTCATTAGAGTAGTATCTACATATTATTTTAATTTTCAAGATATATGCTTTTTCTTAAATAAATCTGAAATGTGCATCTTGCCATTCATTGATCAGTGTGGCAGTATTCCCAACCTGTATAATAAATATGCTCCTGGCAATTGCATTATTCACTGCAAACTATTTTTTTAATTGCAAATAATTAGCATTGCCAGGTGGCATCAACAACAAAATAATTTCATATGTTTAATTTTAAGTAGATATCAAGCATGATATAGTTTATTCTGAAGGTTTCCATCTGGCTTTTTTGCATGACAAAGTGGCCATTTTTACATTTTGCTTTTTTCCCCAAGGATTTTAATTTATGAATGTTAAAAAATTATTTTAATTATAGCATTTAGCACAAATAATTTTAATTCTAAGCATGACATATGATAATTAACTATTTCATTATGTATAATGTGTAAGATTTGAGGAAATTCTGAGCACATCAACTCAAATATAAGTGACATGAATTAGAAGCTACATTAAAATATAAATAAGGAAACATTGGCATAGTTTAGATTTTTAAATTTACATATGCAGGTGCATGAACCAAACAGCCAACCAATTAACATGAACTATGGATATCTAAGTAATCATTGCAAGCAATTAATTGAAGATAATTCTAAACAAAGAAGCATGTGCAATTAAGCTATTTGAAAACTATTGACATTCTGCAGATGAGCTGTTTAATGGACAAGGGGAGGAGGGAACTGAATCTTTCCTGCAACTCCCTTTCCCAACAGCTGAAATTTGGAATTCTGCATTTATCGAGAAAGTTTCTGTGTGAAATCATATCATTAATTTAGAAATGGGCACTGTATGCATTGGATACTATTGCAAATGCATTTTCTTCCCCAGATTTTTTAAATAAATGTTCCTTTAGTCTCTTCCCAGTTCTATTATTGTCCCCTAAAAGAAAAATTGAGCTTAAATACCTATTATCCGACTGTCATATCTCCAAACCAATGTCCCCTCTTCCTGATTTAAAAGGGAGCATTAATCTGGCATTTTATAGGCTATTTCAACTCTCATTTATTGAGGAAATAAAAGATCTGCCGCTATGTTCCATATTTAATATAATGACAGGTAATACAAACAAATTCCTTAGCTTACAACTATTTTCACTACAAAGACAAGAGTAATGACCCATAATTTCTTAAAATCTAAACTCATCTTTCTCTCCTTGCCAAACTCACATCGAAAAATGCTTCCTGCCTTTCAAAATGCTTTAAAATTAAGATCTCTTTCTCCAAATCATTCTGTTGCTGATCTCATTTTCTTTTCCTCTAGCATCAGGAATATGACTATGGCAGTACTTGTAGCTTTAGGAAATGTAACTTTCAAAGATTATCGGTATTGTCTGGTTGTTTTACTATAGGAGCATCAGAGACCAAGAAAAATTACATTTCAAAAAGGTACAGATGTGGATGGCAAACAACATATATATACATAAGTACAGGGAAAGAAAAAGTAACAATTTATCACAGGAGACATGTCAGAATATTGAATGACTTAAAGCAGCTACTTCTCAATTTTGAAGAGAAGTATCTTTCCTTGTCAACTCTGATTACAAATGAAACTGGTATGAAGGTTGCAGCAGATCATGATTTTGGGATATTAAATTTATTTTTCTTCTTTTTCTTTCTTCTTGAACAGATTAACAACAACAACAACGACAACAAAAATCTTAGAATTTAAACAGTCTTAACATATACTAATGTTACCTTCACACTTTGGGAAAGGATAGTTCCAGTTCCTGTTGATCCCATGATGGCAAGTGAGAACAGAATGACCAATTAATACATATCCAGGATAGCATTCAAAAGAGATAGACTGGCCCACACTATAATCTGAATTGATTATATATCCATTATAAAAAGGAGGAGGATCTGGACAATTCTGTAATTCATAAGCTGGGGGAAAAAGAAAAAAAATTAAATGTTTTCTTCCCCATACAATATTAAAAATCATAAAACAAATTCATAAATTTTCTATAATTTGCTAAATACTTATATGAAATAAAATAATTCAGGCAAGTAACTTTCTTCCATTTGAGGACTTTATTTCATTACTGTATATATATATATATATATATATGCATGCGTGAGTATGTATGTTTGTGTTTGTGTATATATATATGTATATACATACATATATGTATCCCCCCAGTGAGGCACCACATTGCTGTGGTTGGGGGGCTTGTGTGAAGATGAGAGCTCTGCCAGAGGTTCAACCATACTGGACAGGTCTCCTAAAGTCTTTGATTGCATGGATCACAACAAACTGTGGC
>JANHZU010006104.1:391905-403389 GCA_032468055.1 Acrochordus granulatus | reverse complement strand
TAATTAATGCATTGCGTTTTATGACTGGAGAAGCTCACTCTTCCTTACCATTATTTCCACCAAAGGTTAAAGTTGCTGTCATTGGTCCCACTTGTCCAGTCTCAAATTTAGCAAAGTTCTCTTTTTTGTGATCCGATTTAAGACTTTCCTAATGGGATTTTACAGAGATCAATATGCTACAAAGAACAAGTTGTTAATAATAAAGTACATGTACTACACATAGATTGAGACAACTGCTATAGGTGTGAGTGGGATATCTGAGCAAGCTACAATGTCTTTTTGAAATAGAAGAAAAAGGAAAGGTGCCTACAGAGCAATCTATAATAGTCTAGTGGTATCAGGCTTCAAAACCAAAAGAAACACAACTGAGTTATTCCAGAACAGTTTCCTTTATTATTTCTCATCTACAGACAGAAATCTTGCCAAATTAAAGCAAACTACTTGCACCAATAAAAATACACTCTGAGAATTTCTAGGAAGTAGGTGTCCTGAGCTTCTTTCTCCCAACAAAATTATCTAAATTTCTCTGTCTTGCTCTGCTGAAATGCAGCCCCTCTCTTCTGACTACATTCCATCACAGGTGGCAATAGCACAGACACTATAAGGTTTTTACTTTACTTCTACACAATGATATTTTACATCTTCTACACAATGCACAGCTCTTCCACATACCTAGCTTATAAGATTACAAATTCTTATACACATACCAAATAGAAACATCCATAGAGATAAACTAATAGTTTAGTTTAGTCAGAGAAGATTTTGAAAGTGCCATGACCAGACCATTAACATGATCTAGAAAAACCAAAACTTTATCCTAGCACATAGCTCCTCTCCAGCTTGAAGATCTTTAGTGGGAAAAACCCACTTCTATCAAGATAATTGGTTCCATTTTCAAATTCTTCTTACCGTCTTATCAGATGACTGTTGTCATCTGATAGCTTATACTCATTATATCTAATCCTATCTCTAGGGAAGAACTGAGCAAGTCTTTGGTGGTTTTCAAATCTAAGTGATTTTCAATCATGATTTCATCATGATTGAAATTATGACTTTCAGATCCAGGTATCAATATTGTTTGACATTGATGCTGCCAGTGAAAATCTTGAATACTTTAGAATTCCCCTTTGCTTTAAAAATTGGATAACAGATAAATATGGGGATCTGCTGTTCAAGAAGATTTTTAAGTGGCAAAATTATATCTATGAATGAAATTGGAATCTAGTTGAAAGCTGCACAGCATGATGGAACTTTGCAAAAAGGAGGATAGAGTTCTGTACTGGTGGATATCTTTTTCCAATGAGACATATAAATATATTTGAGCTGCATAATTGCTACAATCTTTTAAAGGTTCATGAAATTCCTAAAAACTGCAGAGAATGGATATTTCTGTTCCAAAGAAATTTAACAAGCTCATCTAAGAGGATTTTAATGTGGAAAGATGGGCTAGGTTTTGGATAAAGGCATTCTTTCAGACAGGGGGACCTGGCGTAATGCAATCCATGGGGTCGCGAAGAGTCGGACACGACTGCGTGACTGAACAACAACAAAAAATTCTTTCTGTGAGTTCTGGACATTAGCATAGAAGTGCAAATGATAGAAAAATGAACCATTATATATGGATACACACATTCTTGTCAGTGAGGCTTGTAAAACCAGTACTAATTGATTATAGAACCACTGAAAAATGCTAGACCACATAAACCTGTGGTATATCAAATAAGCCTATGACTCATGGTAATTGGTGATCAATTTATATTCTAATCTGTGCATCCTATTCAGGTCCCGCATTTAAAATGAGCAGAGACCCTGCAAATGAGAATGTGTGTCTGAAATTGAATGTTTGTATGACATTGTGTT
This sequence comes from Acrochordus granulatus, assembly GCA_032468055.1. Classification (NCBI taxonomy): domain Eukaryota; kingdom Metazoa; phylum Chordata; class Lepidosauria; order Squamata; family Acrochordidae; genus Acrochordus; species Acrochordus granulatus. Next base: position 401,529 of record JANHZU010006104.1, on the reverse strand, counting down.
TTGTTTGATGGAGTTCTATGGAAATTTGTAAGTGATGGAATCTTTGGAAGAGCACAGAATCTATACCTCTATGGGTTTCCCAGGAATTAGGAAGAGTTTTTACTTTATGGAACAGAAACGTCTTCAACAATCAATCACATATCTCTGAAAAACTAATGTTAAGATGTCCTCTCTTACTTTCCTCAAGATGGAGATTATCAGCATTGGAGACATAAAACGTTTACATAACTGTACTTATTTGCAAATATAAAATAATGGATTAATAAAAACCAGGCTGCAAAGTCCCAGTCTCTGTATTATATTCCCAAAACATGAAGATAACCCCACCAACTACTGTCAGTCCAGCTAAATTCATAGATCTGAATCTCTGCCTTTCTCCAAGTTCAAAAGTTGCTTCTGTTTCTTGTGCTGTTCTTCCCATCTGTCATATTCTGATAGATATTCTGTTCCACAGAAGAGAAGAAATTCCAAGTATCAAATAACATTTTATTTTGTTATGGCAATAGTACTTTAGTGTTGGGTCCATTTACTTAATTAAGATAATCAAACTCATTATGGTAATACAACTTAAAGCACTTTTGCTCGTCTATCACAGATAATAAATGCCTGTAGAAAGAGTGTTGGACCCTGATTTTAGATTGTGCATTATCATGCAGTTTTAGGCAACATGGTATTCTTTCAATCTGCATCAGTGGTTTCAGAACAATAATATTCCACTTTACAGAATTCCACAGCTGACATAATAAAGTCATGTAATCAAATTAAAGTGATATATGGATGATTAGTGAAACAAAAACAGGAATAGGAGTTGAAAATAATAAAGAGCCAAGTCTAAAATGTGGGTTCCAATTAAAAATATATTTGGCAAATCTAATCTACTTGTTTCTCTCTCTTTATAGATATAGATTTTATATTCTGTCTTTATTATTTTTATAAATAATTCAAGGCTGGGAACATACCTCCTTCCTCCTATTTTTCCCATAATAACCTTGATGAGTTGGGCTGAGACAGTGACCAGCCCAAAGTTGCCCAAGTGGTTTTCATGTCTAAGGTGATACTAAAACTCATGGTCTCCTGCGTTCTACCCTGGTGCCTTAAGCACTAAACAAAATATTTGACACCTGGATCCATAATATTCATAAGTAATTTTGAGAAAGTTTTTCGTATGCATCTTCTGTAATACTTACAACAAGCCCTTTAAGTCAGACCATTATTTTATAATTTTACTGCAGGTAGGGGTTGGTAAAAGCTAAAAATGGTTGCCCGATGCCCAATTAGTGAATTAATTGTATGAGTCACATTTGAGATACTCTTATTTGTCGCTCTGTTCATTGAGCAATAACTGTGATGGATGAACAGTGTAACTCATTATATGCTTTGGGTCTTCTGTTAAGGTAAAATCTGCCATTTCTCCTGTAATAGATTGATCAGCTTTAGGTATTATGAGATATTATGGGAATTGCTACTGACTGTGGATAAGAGGGGAACTGAAGGCATTGTATATAACAAGACTTAAAAGCCCTCTGTTCATACAGACTTCAGTTAGGAAATCAAATTAGTAGGACTTTGGAAACCTAAATTTGAAGTGATATAAGTAGTCAGACTTGAAGTGGAAAGTGTTGAAGGCAAATCTGTGAACTGATTCACATATTTCACGAAACCAAAATGTATTTGTTTGTTTCTGACTTAGTAAGATCTGCAAATCCAGCCCATTGTTATTTTTTTCAGTGGTTAAACACAGCATAGTTTAATGTGCTATGCATATCAGAAATCACACCAAAGAAATAGATCTTTAGCAAAAGGAAATTTAATATTCTTAATTTGCCATAAGTTTGCCAAGAGTTTCCTAGAGGGAGGAAATGGTTGAAAGTGCTGAAATAGAAGTGGGCCTTGAGAAGAGGTGCAATTTTTAGACATATGGAAACTGTGAATGAGAATTTTAGAATGAAGTCCCTTTTACACTATCAGGAAAACCTGCAGAGTAACACAGATGGAAATATTGCTCATGCATAAAGGGATACAGGAACCTTGATGCTTGATATGGGATCTGTATTCCAATATTTTGTTCTTAAAGATGCTGGACAGAGCCCAGAATGTTGTGTGTTGAGTAAATCATACGTTCTCTGGTGACAGAAGCCTTCTGCTAGAGCAGAAATGCTGCAAGAATTTCCATATTTCATTAATTGCCCAATTTGAGAATCTCAGAACACTCTGTGAATAAATAAATATATGCAAGTAAATTATTTGCTGCTTTTCCCCTGAGACATATATTATCAGCACTTAGCCTTAGGAGATGGGCTGCATGTCAAGTTTCAACCATTGCTTTCTCCTTGCTGACTCTGGGTTTTTCAGCTTATACCTTTCCCAGGAATTCTCTGTTCTCTGCTGCTCCAACTGCCCTGTTCAGCATAGAAGCAATATCTGAGCCAGTAAAGCATCCTCCTGGCCCAGGTTTTGCACAGGGTCAAGATGACCATCACTCTTGTGGAAATAAGTTACCATACACAAACTTAGAGATTAATAGCACAATAAGGGGATGTTGACCTAGTGGTTAAGATGCTGGGCTTGTCAGCCAGAAGGTCAACAGATCAGCAGTTTGAGATCCAGGAGCCGTATAATGGGGTAAGCTCCCATTTTTTGTCACAGCTCCTGCCAACCTGGCAGTTCGAAAGCATAAAAAATGCAAGTAGATAAATAGGTACCACCTAAATTGGTGGGAAGATAACAGCGTCCGTGCGCCTCAGTGTATAGTCATGTCAGCCACATGACCATGGAAGCATCTTCAGACAACACTGGCTCTTCAGCTATGAAACGGAGATGAGCACTGCCCCCTAGAGTCGAACACGACTGAAAGGGGAAACCTTTATCTTTTTTTTTACCTTAGCACATTAGGTTTGCACATAAATGTACACAGCAATGAGTACTTACTCAATTTACTTTCTCAAGCTACCCCCTCTCATTATCACTGTACACAACATAGGGACCTGAAGAATTATTCAGAAGCTTACCTTCTTTTCTTCAGTTAGGTGGTCTGCCTTTCTTATTTTTTCCCAAGTCATATATGTATTATTTATTCAATTAAAAATATATACAATGAATCATGTGCACCTCTCTAATAAAAGCTGGACTAATGAATAAAGCAGGAAGATGGATTACTGACACTGACATTGTTCCAAATGATCTGTTGGACTTACAAAAGAATGCTGTGTTTAATTGACTTCTGCTGTTAATACATACATCTTTGAAGTGAGATGTAAATAGCTAAAGTGAAATGGGTATTACTTGTATCCTGTGAGCTAAGTTAAGCAAAACAGATATTTACATTCTCATTGAAGGTAATAAGTGCCCTTCCCTAGAAGCATAACTGTTGAGATAGTGTATATGCAGCATTAGGCTCAAAGTATATTATGAAAGCCTTGCCAATAAAATAGAATAAAAAGCAAAACCTCCCATTGATTAATCAGTGTGGGTCAGTTTTAAGCAGTGGGCCTGAGAGTAAAAGGTTAGTTTGATTGTGCTAAGGTTTAATGAAAAATGAAAATACAATTCATTTCTGTGAATAATCAGTTAATAGTTTTGTTTAATTAAAAAGCTAGAATGTTATAATTCATTAAATTTAGGAGTGTAAACTCTGCTAAGAAATTCTCTTAATTTGGAAGCCTAGTTAAATTTTGCTTTCAACACATCTTTCTTAATATGCAATCTGAGTATAGTATGAGGACTTCTGTATATTACTTGTCTGATCAGCTGTATCTCTTTTAGTATGTTAGGATCTAGTTGTAAGCCACACAGAATCATTTAGGAGTCAAGTGGCCTAATAAATAAATAATTATATACGTTTTTATGGCTTGCTGGGATGATATAGGCAAATACTTAGAGATATTGTAGATTACCAATGGTTGACTATTAGGCTGAAAAGATAATCAAATAACAAATCTGGATTGGAATGCTAGTCCTGCTTGAAATGACATTTCATGGAAAAGTTCCACATGGCATGCTGTTCCCTATCTAGCTCTGTTTTCACTAATTCACACCAATAGCTTGATTATCTGTAGTTGATATGGGAAGTGAAAGCCACTTAATGCATATAGTGAGCTTTGTGGTGGAGCCTCCTTGTAGTTGCATGTTGCAACATTGCTCCTTCTTGTATATCTACACTGAACGTTTGTTTGCATTTTCTTTGGATGAAAAATTCCACAAGCAGGAATTGAGGTTTTTGTCTCCCTGTTTTTGCCATGAACCCCTCTTCCACTTCTTTGCCTTTTGGGGCTAGACAAGTTGGGACTGTGTCATGCCAATTCCATTGGTTGCCAAGGTTCTTAGTTGGCATCTATCAAGTGCTGATTGTCCACCCCACCCACCCATTCTACCCCATCCCATCCTGGATCCTCAGTTGCAGAGGCTAAAGCAGTTTTTCCAACGCAAGCCCATGGAGGAACCTACTTCAGAGGAGCCACAAGCCAACGGGGAACTGGTCAGCCCCACAGGTGGACCCATCTACTACATCTATGAGGAAGAAGAGGAGGAGGAGGAGGAAGAGCTTGAGCCACCACCTGAACCAGAAAAACCAGTTAATGATAAACCTCATAAATTCAAGGATCATTACTTCAAGAAACCTAAGTTTTGTGATGTCTGTGCCCGCATGATTGTCCGTGAGTTCTATATTCCATACAGTTATTAAAGATGCATGAATCATGCTTGAAAAAAGTAGCAAAAGTTGGGTCGTGGGATATATTGAAGGCCTGAGTGGTCCTTGAAGACATATGATCTGGGGCATTTGATCAAATGGAGGGAGAAGATATGGATTCTGATTTATTACTAGTGGCAAAATGATAAGTCAACTGTTCAAACAGAGAATGATATATGCTTACATCTCCCTTGCGTGGTTGTTATTTAATAGTTGAATGTGGGTAGTTATCCCTTGCAGTCTTGCTGAAATTAAAAAAATCCCAACAATCTTTCATAATAAACTATGAAGTGTAGAGGCAGATTCTATAAAGAACAGCAGAATATACTTATGGACATCCAGAGCTACAATGACATTAGGTGCAACATGATATTGTTGTGCAAACAATGCAATCATCTACTTGCATCCTTATTTCTGATACAAGTACATAAGTACGGTCATTTGCATTATGACACATGTTATTGTTTGCCCCAACTCAACCCCTAGATTTACCTTATGGGTAAATTCAAGCCTTACCTGTTCTTCAGTTCAGTAGTAGCCTTTTTAATCATCCACAATTTCATCTTCCAGGATGGTTGCCCATAGTGGTCCATCTAAAGCTAAGCCTGATATTTCTGTTTATTTCCTACTTTTTTAAAAGTTTCAGAACATTGTCAGGATTTATGCATTCCATTGGCCCATTTTTAAATTTGAAGGCTACTTTTCCTTTTACAACAAACCTAGTACCTTCTGCTGAGAAAATGCTGATGATCTTAGAACCAAATTCCTTGTAATGGAGGCAAACCCATGTCAGTCCTTCCCTCCATGTGTAAAAGAGAAATGGGCCAGAATTTGAGAACCAGGAGCTAGGAAAGAGATCCAAGGAATCAAAGCCAAAGGATAAGTGGAAATATATTATGCCAGCCTTCCTCAGTTTGGTATAATCCAATTGCATGAAACATTCAGCATCCTTAGTTTGTGTGGAGATTGGCCATGATACCTGAGCATGATGGGAACTGTATGGCACTACACTTGGAATACCATATTTGCTCAAGCTTGGCCATAGGCCAATCAAGTGGCCTTCTACTGCTCCTTTCTGTCCAGGCAGCCAAGATGAGGTGAGGTGCAAGGAGGAGGTCTCAAGCTAAAAGCTAGAAATCTTTTGTTGCCAAGATGATTCTCCAGGCTACATTTCTGATAGAACTGAACATTCACAGACATTTCCCCTGAGGTTTCTGGCAGCACATTTTAAAATGCCAAAAGAAAGAATATTTAGGGTATGCTGATGTTTCCTCCTATAGTCTTTCCTGAAAGTAATTTTCCCTCCATCTGGGAGACAAATAGCTTCTTTTTATGCTTTTAAATGCTTTTGTCTTGTTCAATTATAAGATATGCTGTGCTGTTGTTTATTGCTTGATTCCAAAACTGGGGAGAATTAACCCATAATGCCACTGATTGACTTTATTTTTGTTGTAGTCAACAACAAATATGGCTTGAAATGTAAGAATTGCAAAACTCACATCCATCATCACTGCCAAAGCTATGTGGAATTTCAGCGCTGCTTTGGCAAGATCGTAAGTACCTCTTTTTGGCCCTAATGCAATGTATCTGCCCTTTGCAGGTTGCTATCCATAATATCAACTGATATGGCAGTCTGCAGATATGGTTCTTTGCTAGCTCCATTAGAAGACATGGAAAATACTAAAATATAGATGGGAGATAACCTTTTTCCAGAAAGACAAGCTAATTTGAAAACAATAGGATTTCTTCAGCTGTTTTTAATCACAAGTGTAACAAAAGTTTCAGGTTAACTGGGTACTCAAAGCTAGAATATAATTAGCTAAAATTGGAAGGGTTTTCTATGAAATTATTGGATCCAGGCCAGGATCAGGTATATTGCTGAGGTTAATACATTTTAAAATATATTAGTGAAACTGAGAATATTGCAAGAGTGTCTTTTAAAAAAACGAGGAAACTAAGTCATTTAATTTGGTTTTGGATCCATCAGTATCTTATGATTTTAAAAAATCCATTACATGAAGCCTATAGGTTGGCTACCAATAAGAAATTTAAAATAATTCATTTATTGTAAACATTTATATAGTCACCCATCTTATAACAAACTCTGGGCAGTTCCCAATCAAAAATTAAAACAACATAAAAACATATTAAAACTATAAAAATCCAACATATTAAAAATAAAAAAACTGGTGCCAAGGTAACCTTCCAATATACATTTACCTCATCTTACTTCATTGCTTGGGGAAAAAGTCAGGTCTTCGCTGCTTTACAGAAAGCTAGGAGGGTAGAAAGCTGATTCCATAGGATAGGGGCTGCCAGGAAAAGGCACACTTCTTAGTTCCATAAGATGGCAATATTTAAGGAGAGGGACAAGGAACATGCCCTCCCAATCTGATCTGGTAAGTTAGGTGGATGACCTTAGGGAAAGTCCCACAGATAATCTGGCCCTGTGCCTATAGAGCTTTAAAGGTGATGATCAGCACCTTGAATTGCACCTGGAAAGAAACTTGAAGCCAGTGCAGCTCACACAACAGAAGTATTACACTGGCAAACCTAGAGGCACCCTTTACTGTGCACACTGCCACGTTCTGGACGAGTTAAAAGTTTCTGGGGCATCTTCAAGGGCAGTCCCATGTAGCGCACATTGCAGTCATCCAAATGGGAGGTGACCAAGGCATAAGTGATCAAGAGCAAGGCCTCTTAGTCCAGAAAAGGACACAATTGGTGCACTAGACAAATCAATACAAACCCACCCCAGCCATAGCTGCCACCTGCTTCTTGAGCAGGACCTATTAGTCCAGTAGATCGGCCCATCTGTATAACCAGCTTAGTCTTGGGAAGTGCCACCTCCGCCAGAGTCAAAAATGAAATATCATCTGGGCCTGGGTCAGGAGGCAAAACTTCAAAGCCAGTTCTTCCTCGTGGAGTTAATATTTAGGAAAACTGACTGACAAGAATCAATAGATCTCTTGCCAGCAGAATTGCTATAAACATGTGGAAGTTGTGTCTCCAATGCTCAAAATTGTGAAAAGAATGGCTAAAAATCTATTGATTAGACAGGGTGAGAAGGGAACTCCTAAAATTTAATCTTGGAATTCAGATACGGACATATACATAGGGTTTGACTCCTCTGTTTGTTCCTTTGAGTCAGGTTCTGATTCCTGGCAACTGCCTGGGCAAGTCCCAACAGTTTTTTTGGCAAATGATCTGCCTTTGCCTCCTTTCTAGAGCTGAGAAAGAATGACTGGCCCAAGGTCAACTCGCTGGCTTTGTGCCTAAGGCAGGACTAGAACTCATACTCTAAAGCTTGATGCCTTAACCACTACACCAACTCTTACTGCTACTAGTAGGTGAGGTAAATTTGGGTAAGTTTCCTGGCATCAGAGTCAAACTTCTCCCTTCCCCAACAGGTTTGTATGTAGATGGCATTAATGGATGAGTTTCTATGTTGTTATCTTACTCATCGGCTCTGCCTGCCTTAAAACCTTTAAATTATTACATGGAAGAGCTGCCATTTTTACCTTGCATCAGTTCTTGCGTCAGTTCTTCTTATGTTTGTATCCAGTGCTCTTGGTGGTATCTGATCCAAATCAACCCTGGGGTCCATTGTGCTGCAAAAATTTAACAAGGGCACCTTGATTTAGGAGCTAGCTTGCTTCATTTGTTCGACATAGATAAAATGCACAATCTGAATATCAATCTCTGGAAGTGACAACCTTAAATTGATGTATGTCATTGCTTCTCTGTGTGCCAGAATAAAAAGTAGAATTGTGCAGTCATTATGATGTATATAAGGATTACATTATTTTTAACTGGATATTTTATTCATGTTGGGAAAAAGTATACTTATTGGTCCTAAAATGGCCTTTATACTTTTGAAAAATTGATTCCAGTTCTTAGTGTGGAGTCTGTATATTACCTTTGCTAGATTGAAACCACAGTTCATTAACTGCAGAATTGGAGAGCAGTGGGTCAGTAAAGTAACAAATTATACAGTACTTTGAATATCATTCAAGGCTGAAGCAATTAGTGACAAATTCTTTATAAGTAGTTTTATCCCAGAAGTTTGGTTATAAACATTTATCATGTATTTAGAGGAAAGCAAATGGTTCCCCAGAAAAATAATTTCTTTTCTTTTTTCAATATAACTGTATATGCAATCATGTGGACTTTGGGGTGCCATTTTTTTCTGTGATCTTAGACAGACAGGGATCTCAGTGAACTTGATGACTAAATTGAGAGCAAACATAGGTGAAAAAATCTTAGCTTAGAACAGAAGCACAGATCATGTCGGTGAAGCCAGTCAATTAGTTTCTCTTTAGCAGGTCCAATCAATGCAGACTAGCATTTCCTGAATACTGAAATGCAAAAACAATTTCAGTTATGGTCCTTCTCTTTTAATTCAGGATTACACAATATTGTAGGCACACAATCTTTTTCAAGAGCAACACTTAAGTGTCAAAGAGTAGAAGACTAGGGCTGTTCTGCAAAGTTTAGAAGTAGACATAGGCAGGGCAAAAATAGTTATTCAGTCACGCAGTTGTGTCTGACTCTTCGCGAACCCATGGACTGCAGCATGCCAGGCCTCCCTGGCCTGCACTGCCTCCCAGAGTCCTCCCTAGCCCATGCCCATCACGCTGACTCTGCTAGCTTTCATCAGTGGTTGGGGCATAGACTTGGATGACTGTGATGTTGAAGAGTTTGCCTTGGATTTGAAAGGAGATCATTCTGTCATTTTAGAGACTGTATCCCAGTACTGCTTTTCCCACTCTTTGATTGACTATGATGGCTACTACATTTCTTCAAAGGGATTCTTATCCATAGTAGTAGATATAGTGGTCATCTGAATTAAATTCACCTATTCCTGTCCATTTTAGTTCACTGATTCCCAAGATGTCGACATTCAATCTTGCCATCTCATGTTTGACCACATCCAG
>JANHZU010006104.1:373112-383785 GCA_032468055.1 Acrochordus granulatus | reverse complement strand
ACGGTTCTGTGGTCATGTGGCCGCATGACTATACGCTGAGCTGCAACATGCTGTTACCTTCCCACTATTTGCATTTTTACATGCTTTCAAACTGCTAGGTTTGCAGGAGCTGAAGTGGGAGCTCATCCCACTTGTAGTGGGAGCTCATCCCATTACACGGTGCCTGGGTCTCAAACTTGGGCTGCTGACCTTCCAGCTGACAACACCAGCATCTTAACCACTTGGCCACCGCACCCCTATACAAAGGACAAGCAATAATTTAAAAAAAGGGATTATGTCACAAACATGAGAAATCCAAGATTCTGTTGCAGGTTCTTCCTAAGATTATTATTTTTTTGGGGGGGAGGAATCTTATTTTTGGCAGGGAACTCTGCTACAAATATTCAGGCTTTCACAGTTTTTAGGTGTGGCCTGCTTCAACATGGTGTGAAACTGTGGTGCTGGTTTTTAACAGCTGTGGTCAGGAAAAGGTTACAAAAATTAAACAATATTCCTAAAATGCCTAAACAAAGGGGGAAGGATACCAGAAAATCCTATTTCCACTACTTTGTGCCATTATCCAAATCACTGTACTCTTCCCCACATTTAAAAATATTCAGTCCAGTCCCTGACCATCAAAAGATTCCTACTCCTCCATGCAATATTTAATTCCCTCTTCTGCCAATAAAGAGTTAAGAATACCTGTTTGTTAAAAACTGTATATTTTCATGAAAAGTTTCAAAGAAATTAGAAACATATATTTTGTATTTTTCATTTTGAAATACTTCCCTTTGTAAAATTCATTTTTCTTTCACAATATTTTTAATATATCTCTATTTACAACATGCAAATTACTTACTATTCTGAAAATAGCTTAATGAGCAGTTTGCAAGGTTATTGATGTCATTTTTAGGAATAAGGATAATTAAAATATATCATGTTGGCAAGAGCTAATGTTCCAAAATATTAGTTACTTGTCTCTTCCTCCTTTTCTTTAGAGCAAAAGTGTATTTATATGCTGTATCCCTGCAGATTGCTAATTTTCCCCTCTGTTTTTTTTTTGAAAAAGAAAACCCTCATAAGTACGTTAATCTTATCTTGTTTTGTGGTGATAGAATTGGGAATTTTTGGGGCAGGTTATTTCTTTACAATTAAACTTCATGCGTGAATCTCCTAGGGGAAGAAAATTGGAGAGATTGGAGAAAAAATTGGATATTTTCCACCAAACTTCATTATCCGAGTGCGTGCAGGAGAACGTGTGCATAAGGTCATGAGGTCCTTTGTGGGCAATAAAGAAATTGGTCAGATTACATTAAAAAAGGATCAGGTATGTCTCTTTGAAGTATTTCAATGCCCTTCCTCATACACACAGACATTCCTGTTCTGAACAGCCAAAATAATAACTTTTATAAATGTTTTCATTTTCATTTTCAATGAAAATTGCCATATATTTTTCCACAGATTGATCTTGTATCCCATGCAAAACTCCAGAATAGTTTTATATTTTAAAATCAATGTGATGAAAAGTAACATTTAGAAGTTAAGTGAAAAATGCTACAACAGTAGCTTCTCTCTTTTTTCTGCACACATGTACATACCTATAGATATGTGCATAAACAGACATATGCCAAAGCTTCTAAAATTGAGGAGGGGATCTTTGAGTTGAGTTTTCATATGATAATTATCCACATAATTATCATATGAAAGTTAGGATGAAAATAGTCATTCTTAGATTTTTATTGAGTATCTGGGCAATTTCACAAGATAGATATAAAACCCATATTTTAAACACTTCATCCCAATAACTTTCAACCCACAAGCAATTCTAAGTTTTCTCTAAAGTCAGATGATAGGGTACTTATTGATAGGTTTTCCCCCTCTCTCCCTCCCTCCACATAAATGAACAAGAACTCCTTCCTAGAACAATAGTAATGTGATAGCTCCTTGTGGTTTCTGCCTCACCTGGCTTCTCTTATCCTCCTATAGATTGTCGTACAGAAAGGAGAGGAGCTGAATGGATATGTTAAAGTCTACACTGGTCGCAAAGTGGGTCTCTTTCCTGTTGACTTCTTGCAGGAGATATGAGGTCCAACCCTGACATTCATAAGGATTTCATAACCAGGGCCAGAGAAGGCCAGAGTATTTGAGTGTTCATTACCAGCTGCCAGTGCTTCTCTGCAAGGAAGCTGGGTTCTGCAGGTCTGTGGCCCAAAAATGAAAACATCACATGAAGGCCTATATCAAAGAGCCAGGATTCAAGGCAAGAAGTGTTATCAGTCTGCAACTGGGAGGACTCGGTGCTTCTCTTGAACTCTGCAGTTTGCTGCTGGCAGATTCCAGAAAGGGTTCAGCCATTGTCCCTTTATGATCTTGTCATGGAGGTGCTGGGATGCAGCCAAAGCTGCTTTACTTTTTGTCTGCAAAGAAAGTAGATTGTGATTGTATACACTGATTGCAGAATTGACAAATGGCAAGAGTTACCACTGCCTCCTCCTTAGGTGGCACTAACATGTGCATGCGTTTACTCCAGGATATGTCTGTCTCTTTGCTGGCAGAGGGGGAGCCTGGTTCTTAGTTTACTTGAGGAAGGCTTAGATTCAATTATGTTTTGCAAGTATCTGTTACCCTTTTCTACCCCTCACTTGCCAATGTATGTTGATATAAAGTAGCAAGTTTGTGGATTTGCTATCAGTTACTAGGAGGCTGTGAAATAGTTTTGCTCTCTTAAAGTGATATTTATATCACTTCTGTTATCTTCTTCCACTTTTTTTGTACCTTCAAGTTATTGTTGATTCCTAGCAACTGCTCGGATTAATCCCTGTAATTGTTTACACAAGGTTTTTCAGAAGTGGCTTACCCTCAGTTTCCTCCCAGAGTTGAAAGAGAGGTACTGGCCCAGCTGGATTTGTACCTAAGATGGGACTAGAACTCATAGTCTCCTGGTCCCTAGTCTGACGTGCCTTAATCAGTACCCCAAACTGGCTCTCTTTCTCTTCTACTGCTTTCCTTCTGTTATGAAATTATGTTGGTTACACAGTCAGCCAGATGTTTAGACTGGATTTGGCATTTTTGTCCACCTATAGAATCCTTCCCAAGGACATGGGGTAGACAAATGTTGTTTAATGATATTAAAACATTGTTTTAGGATATATGCTGTGCCTTTTGCAGCTAATGGTGATTTTGTCGATGCTCATGGTGTTCAAATGGTGCTCCAGATGTTCTGGAATTATATCCAAAGCACCTATTTCTATTGTTACTATCTTTGCTTTATTTTGCCACACTCATTCTACTTCTATCTGCAGGTCTTTATATTTTGTGATTTTCTCCAGTTCTTTCACTTCTATTGTCTCCAGGTATTCCAATGTCCACTAATCAGGCTTTATTTGGCATAATTATTATTATTTTGCACTGTTTCCTTCTATATCCTTTTCTGGTCCTACTTAAGAGGGAGATCTGATGTGCTACATGTTTTTATTTTTGGCAGCATTTCTGCTGCCGTACCTTTATCTGTTCATATGGAGAAAGAGCATGCAAAGATCCTTATTGCTGAAGCTCAGTAAAGTGGGGTTATCAAAAGGCCACTGACTGATCTTGTCTTGCTCCCAGGATTTTGATGCAACAAAGCAAGAGGTCTAAACTCAAAACTTATCTGGAACACACAAATGTTTCGGTAAAGGAACTGAACACAGTTTCATAAGGGACAGGAAGAAAAGCTCTTTTTCTCTTTTCTCAGATCACTGGAGGCAATAATTTAGGAGAGCCTATAAATCAGACAAGGCAACTGGTTGTTTTCCAGGCATTTTGGGTTACAATTGGACTATCATAAAGCCCATGGACAATAGTCAAGAAATTATAGCTAGAAACATCGAGAAGGTACCAGGATACTTATTAAGTGATGCATTTTTGTGTCCAGATAACGTGTGTAGTTAGTACATGATAGGTACACTTTTTCACTTAATTCCATCAGTTAACTCTGCCTGTTCATATCTTACAGAGCAATTTGTACATGCTGTTGTGCAGAATTCTCATATGCTAGAAGTTGTTTTAACACTTACATGCTGATGCACTCAAACTTATTTTCACAAAAAGTCAAGCAGAATAAATCTCTGCTGACACTCATTGGCTCATGTTTCCTAAAGCTTGCTAAGATACCAATGTTCTCTACATCCCACTTGATTGGTATATGCATTTGGCTACCTGCATGTATAAAAGTTTGCAATTCCCTTTCTTCTGTAAATCAGTAAGGTGTTGCTAAGGTAGCCCTGCTGCCTGTTTCCTACTCTAATGTTCTTAACCCATTAGCTTTGTATCTGCAGTTTCCCTTGTGATTACTATGCCTCTATATTTATTCCAGACTACACAACTATCAACTCAATCTATGTAGTTTGATTTTCTGTCTGTCTATCTATGTATCTATCTATCTGATCTATCTATGAGATTTTGCAGCTGCACCTATTTTTGTTTCATGCTTTCCTTGTACTTCATGAAAGCTTCAAACCATGCCTCCCAGGTGGAGCTAATTCATCCAAAAGATACTATTTATTAATTTGCTTTCCTGCCATGATCATTGCTACACTATATTGGGCTATTATGTGTTACAGATTTGGGACTAATCTACTAAAACTAATGCAGCTTGGGACTAATCTACTAAAACTAATGCAACTCTGATGTGTTTCTAAGTAGAGAATTGTAAAAATGAATAGTATTGCTTTGGACCTGGATATCTTGATTTTCTACTTCAAGGCCAGGTGCTGTAGACCCAACTACTAGAATCTCATGTGCAGGGGAAGTAACTAACTGAATCTTCATAGGAAAGCTTGAAACATCTTCATTAATAAGAAAGGATTGTTTAGGGAAAACAGTAAAATTTCTACTGTCTCAGAAGAAAATATATGTAAAAAACACCTAAATATATACATACAGTGTTATAGTACATAATGATGGTTGATTATTTCATGTTAAAGGCTAAAGAACAAGGCAGAAGAGTTCTACAGTTGTCAAGAGTATTAATTACTTTTCAGGTAATTTATATATCATCTGAGGCTAAAGAGCAATCTATTTTCTTTTCCTCCCATAGTACTTCACAATTCCATTTTGACTTGGCAAGACAAGGCATCTACCACTGCAGTGCATTGCTAGATATTGTTCTGTTAACAAAAATATTTCCCATTAGTTTCCTGTAGCTTTGGAAATCTGTATTTTCTTTTTCTTTTGGGGGCAGCTGATTACACATCTGTTACATTTCTACTTCATCCAAGGATTTCAGGTCTACAGTTACAATGTATGGACAAAGAGAAAGTGATGTAATCAGATAGGAATCATTTGTACTTGTTAGGATATACAGTATGTATTGGAAATATTTGCAGAAATGAGATGTACAAATAATGTAGGGGAATATGAAATGTTTTTGATACATCTCCAGCTTTCTGTCTAGAACCATTTATAATTGCATCAGTGGGTAGTAAGGAAACTGACAACTAAGGAGTTAGTTGACAAAGGCAATACAATTTGAGTGTATTTTTGTCTAAACTCTATAATTAATACAAATATCTATACCATATTAGTTGTGTCTTATCTCTTTGGATTTGAAGAATTGCAACATAGTGATGGAATAGGGAGAGATGATGAAAAATCAGTGGTTTTGAATGTGAACATATTTGAAACATCTGTTCAGAGACGTGTTCCTATAGGGATTTCCAAACAAGTGATACAATCTTTGAGTCAATGAACTGCGCAAGCAGAGAAATTTGGTGTCTGATGCAGAATGCAACCACCTGAGAAGGCTGACTATTGTTTATTGAAATCTCAACAGGGAATGAGGCTGAGTAAGAATGACACATGATGGATCTGTAATATGCTTAATGCCTAAAATAAAATAAAAAAAACAGTAAACGTGTAGACGTCCACGTAATAGGTTCATCTAGAAAAATTTTGCTTTAGCTTGGCAAAAGATTTTGAGTATTTGGTGATAAAAGCAGAAGATTTTAAGGAGCTGGCATATTAGGCTTTGGTGGGCTGGATTTGAGCATGCCATGTTCTTGCCTGATAGGTTGTATGAACTTTAGAGCAATTTTCCCAACCTACTTCCTTCTGGAGGTATTTGGAGTACATCCTCCAGAATCCCCAACTAATAGTCAGTGATAGCAACTCTATGGGAATTTTGGAAGCTATAGCCTCCAAAATGTTGCCTCAGTCTCAGTACCCTTCATATATATGGACTTCAATTCCTAGACTATATTGCTTAGGAATCCTGGGAGTTAAAGCCCATGTTCTGGGAGAAACCATAACTGCAGAAGTCTGGTTTAGGCTGTCTCCTTGGTTGGATTTATTTTTGGCATGCCACCTGCTTCTACTTGCCTGATTTTTCTTGCCTAGTAGAAACAGACAGCCAGAAGTTGTAATCCTGTTTGGAATGTGTAACTGAAGATCTAGATTGGAAACTGGAGCCCTACCCAGGCACTACCATATAAAGGAGCAAAAGAGACAGGTGCAGTCATGTGGCATGTCTGTTTTTCCACACAGAATAAATAACTGGATAATTCATGGGCCAAAAGTTTAAATTTCCCCCCGCCCCCACTGCTTCCAAATTAATCCTAAATCTGCAGCTGCCTGGCTACTTATGGTGACTATAGTTAAGCCAGGAAAATAAGAGTACTGTGGCCAGCAGAGAAGACAGGTTATATAAACATGTGCCTCAAGGAGGCACTCGTACCCTTCAGGAGTTTTCCATTTATATTTGCAGAACTGTGCTCAAGTTTTCCCTGCTGGGTCTCCTTTCTCTCAATGTTAAACCTACTATCAATCCCTTATCCAAAAATGAACATCTGGGCAAGCAAGCAGAGATCCTTTGGTATGTGATCCTTTATTATCATTATTAGAATTTTAAGGATAAAAATAGAATTTGTAAATAGAACTCCTGATCCCCTCCACACATTTTCTTGCCTGGCTTAATTTGATTCATTCACGAAAGCACTAGGCAGTTATTCCATCCAAGAAGAGATTGGATTAAAACAGGAAGAAATAACAGGGTTTCAAGATTTGCTCCCAAACTGCACACAGTGTTTCAGATCCTTCTATTTGACTCTGATTTGTATTTTTTTAAATTCAGGATCAAACAGGTATATTGTTTCAGCAAAAGAATGAAGTCTGTTTTGGGACTCTTCTCAAATCCATGGTAAAGCTGAGCTAAGCTTGGGAACAAAACTTCTGAGAACTCCTGCTTAAAAATACCCCCAAAGGCTATGGAATGGAAATTCACTTCTCAATTGCTATTTCATCACAATTTTCTGATTGAAATCTTTAAAAAATAAATCTTTCTGAAAAAGGCTAAATTTCCCACCATTTTTTTTGCAGCCTGACCTTCCTTTCTGCCTCTGCTTAATCATTTCACACTTCTGATTAGAGGAAAGGTGAGGGAAGCGGCCCCAGTTAAGCCATTCTTTACAGAAAGTCTGGGCATGAATGAAGGGTAGAAAGTAAGGATTTGGTAGCTATTAACCTAAGTCTGTAGGACCACAACTTGTCACACTAGATAAAACTTACCAGACATCTACTGTGATTTTCCAGGTACCTGAAATTCCCTTGTAATCAGAGGCAATTACAGGCAGTAAGAATCAGGAAGTTTTCTGTGCCCGAATGAGACACCTTACTGGGTAAGTGAGTTGATTAGCTTGAATGGGCCCCAACTTGTACAGGTCTGGATGGGTATTATTAACACATGTGGAGAGGAGTCTAGCTGCAAAGAAGAACAGAACAAACACCATCTCTGAACAGGCAACTTTGTATTTCAGATAGTGGCTGAACTTCACCAAATTTCAGGAGCAAAGTGTTTTTTTGTTTCCTGCCTTTATTATTTTTATAAATAACTCGAGGTGGTGAACACATACAATACTACTTCTTCCTCCTATTTTCCCCACAACAATATACCTGTGAGAGGTGAATTGGGCTGAGAGAGTGATTGGCAATCATTGCCATACTTTTTCTCCCAACCCTATTGTGCCTAACCTACCATTCACCACTCTGCATGAAAGAATAAATCCTATGGTTTTAAGAACTAAATGTCTTAATATTATAGTGCTCTGGTGAGCTAAAGATAGATAGACGCTTACATAAGAAATCAAATCTATTTTACCCCTCTCTATTCTCTGTGTATACCTTAGAAAAGGTATTGTATATATAGTATACATATGCACATATCATCCCACTGTTCTTTTTGAAGTAAGCAACATCATATGGAAGTCAATGGAAGAACTTCATAATTCCTTACATGGCCAGTGTGTAAGAGAAGCTAAAGTGGATATTTGGAAAACACTACATACCTGTGTATGTTAGAGGAAGGCCCAGCATAGGAGAAGCAACACCACAGAACCAGAATCAGCAGTTTACCTTCATCTAAAGGAAAAAGGACACTCATTTGAGGACAATAATGTTCACATTTTGGACAGAGAGGATAGGTAGATTCAGAGAGGAGTGAAGTGGAAAATCTTTCCCTCAGATAGAGGTGGAAGCCTCAGACACAACTTGTCCCCCATTTTTTATGCTGCTCTTTCATTAGTCCCCAGAAAGATTAAGACTTTACAAATTCACCAGGGAGATCCCACTTAACAATCCACTTGGGGATGAATAAGGGACTTAGGAATTGAACATCTACATCCCAAAGACTCTCTATCTATTCATATCTCCTATTGTGCATCTAACAAGCTAATCAGGTTAAGCATCTATTGTACATCTTCCGAGCTAATCAGGTTAAGAAAAGCAGCCACCTGTAAGACATATATGGGGTCCCCTAACCAACTTTTTCTCAAATTGAAGAAGCTACTTGGATAAGCAGCAAAACATCTCAAACCAAAAGAAAAAAAGTCTAGTTGCCATGACTCACCCTCCAGATTCTTGCTTTATAGTTTCATTCAGTATATAGCCAACAGCACTCTGAACTAATTCAAATTCATTTTCAGAATAATTTATCGTCATATGAAGAATTTTTGTTTGGGGCTCTATTGTTTATAAACATTACTGGTGATTACATTCTAGTTTGTAACACTAATCAAAATGATTCTCCAAAATGTTGCGTATGGTTGTTAATGAGGTGTGATAATAAAAAGACAAGATTTTAGCTTTGATGAAGCTGTGACCATCATCTTGACTTTTTTGACTTTCCCATACACTTGTTTAATGCCCATAGTGTTTTCGGAATCAACTGTTTTTCTGTTTTAGATTCCTTTAACTAACTAACTACCATGTTATAAAGCTATGTTTATTACTAGGCCTCAAATATTTATTTTGAAGAGGTACAGAATCCTACAAAAAGTGATGCGGAACAATCTCATCAATTTGCTTTCTACTAAATCAGTACATTTATTTTAGTGGCCATGCATAGTACAACAGCCATTTTACAAAAACATTCATAGCATTGCTGACTCAAAATGGTTGGAGACTACATTAAATCATGCTTTAATTTTATATGCCTAAGCAAAAGAGATGCAGAATTCAATTCCCCAATTTTTATCCTCCACAGAAAGAAGGGAGAAATCTCTTTAAAACCAACCCTGATTAAAAAAGCCAATTTCATTATGTATTAAAGACTGGATATTTAAAAACAGAGCAGCATACTTAAAAACCCATTCTCTGCTTCATGCAACAATGTCAGATTTCCTAAATGTGAGACCAATCACTCTTGGTTGCATGAAAAGAAGGCAACCTGTGGCTTTACAGTAGCAGCATATTTTTGCTTGTATACAAAGCACTTTAGATCCAAGTTCTGTATGAGGCCTCAACATTTTTATTTTGCTTTGATTCCTGGAATCTTCTTCTACCAAAATTGCTACCAGTATCTTGCTTCCATTCTGAGGCAGGAAACACATCATAACTACAGGAAATCCTAAAATAGACCTAACATAGTAGAAAAAAAGAAAATCACTTCCTACGTCTCTGTATCTATCTTACATGAATGGGCCTGTTTTGCATTATCATCCAGCCTTCTGAGACCTTTGCTATTAAGATTGTCCATCTCAACATTATCATGGTTTAGTATTACCTATAATCATGACATCCATACGTTCCATGCTGTGCTTGTTTATTTGAAAAGCTTCCCTTTATTAACTGAAAAGCTAAACTGGACTTTGGTCACAGATATGTTAAAAAAATATAATTATCTAGTAGCATTCCATTTTAGTTCAAAATATTGTTCAGCAATAATGTATTAAAGTGACATTCCTGCAAAGCTTGATGCCTGAGTGTTTACAGGTGATAGGATTTAGTTGTAAATATCTAAATCCTAGTTGTAAACTAAAATTTAAACTAAATTTTAAACTAAAATTTAGTTGCAAATATCTAAATCCTAGTTGTAAAGTAAAATTTAAACTAAATTTTTAAACTAAAATTTAGTTGTAAATATCTAAATCCTAGTTGTAAACTAAAATTTAAACTAAATTTTTAAACTAAATTTTAGTTGTAAATACTAAATCCTAGTGATAGGATTTAGTTGTAGTTGTTCAGTCACTTAGTCATATCCGACTATTCGTGACCCCATGGACCACAGCACACCAGGTCTCCCTGTTCTGCACTGCCTCCTAGAATCCAACCAAATTCATGCCTATTGCATTCACACTATCTAACCATCTCATCCTCTGCTGTTCTCTTCTCCTTTTACCTTCAATCTTTCCCAGCATCATGGTCTCTTCCAATGAGTCCTCTTT